>LBNU01022651.1:80537-92107 GCA_014162995.1 Artemisia annua
AAAAAAAAAAAAAAAAAAAAAAAAAAAAAAAAAAAAAAAAAAAAAAAAAAAAAAAAAAAAAAAAAAAAAAAAAAGGAATAATTTTCTAATTTTTTTCATAATCATTCGAAAAGAGTTTCATTTAAACGGTAAATTAAACTAATGAGCACAAATCAGCGAATAGCAAACACGTACACAGATAGATAATTAGAAGCAGAAGAAGGCCTGTCCTGATAGTTAAGCAGCTTGTCACTTGTTTTATTGCTAGTTCTATATGAAGTGTTTTGCAGTTATTCCTTTCTCGTTGGATCCTTACATCGGCGAGTAAACCCTTAATGATTACTTATGATTATCCTATTTATCTAAAGACATAAGCTAAATAGGCGAGGAACAAGTATGGTAGCCCAGAAGACTCAGCTAAACACAGAGGTAATCAAAGCACTAGTATAATTCACCAAAGACATCATCATATAGACTTAAATTGATGGGAAAGCAATTTTAAGGGGTCCGGTCTGGTGGCCGATTTGAGCCCATCTATCCTAATGAATTAAAGTGTACTATTACAATAAAACAAAACTGCTTAATGAATTAAATACATGCAGGACCTTCTTACAGCTCTAATATCTTTGATTTGGGTGTGTCTTGTGATGCTTCTTCGACTGAGTTCATCTCCTTAGGGTTATGGTGCACACCAAATTCGTCTAGGTCTTGGGGTATTTATAGTTTCTGTTTGAGGGTTTGATGCAGCGCATCTAGTAAGTAGATGCGGCGCATTGACTTAACTTCGCGTGGGGTCCAAGATTAATTTATTCTGAAATATTCGTACACCGTCTTCAGATGCGGCGTAACTTGAATCTTTATGCAGCGCATGTCCTTCAGTGTCTTGGATTGTTTCTGGTGAAGTCTTGATAGTGATACGCCACATGTCAGAAGTGTAATGCGGCGTATCTGGAGTAGAACGAGCTTGATCTTCTTCGTTGACCAAAGTTTCATAAACGGCGCATGATAGAATTTCATGCGGCGCATTCTTCAAAGTCAGGCAATGGTCTTCGAATTCATCTAAGTATGATATTGCGGCGTATCGGTTGATAGAGATACGACGGATCTTCTGGATTTCAGTAGACTTTTGACATCTTGCTTGTTTTGCTCCATAATTCCTCCAAAATCGCTAAGATTCACTAATTGCTTGTTTTTATCTGAGAATTACTAAAGTAAACAATTAAGTATCAATTCTCATAGATAATGTAATAAAACAAGTCAAATAAATAGGATAAAGGAGGACAATAATATGTACTTATTTGATGTCATCAACATGTCAAAAATGTTTTCTTACACATGCAACGAAATGGATTGGAAATTTTAAAAATTAAATGTACTATAAATTTTGAGGGATGTTTGGGACAAGCACAAAAAATATAGTCTAGCTAATCCAATGTTAATTTCATATAGGTACAACCATGCCGCACATATTTGATTATGACCTTCATCGTACACATTCGTACATACCAAAAATCTCTTTAGAACCCTATCTACCACCCGACTCTGTTCAAAGCTTCAGAGACGTTGAGTCTCGTACATTCATGAAGGTCGAATTATCGATCATTCATATATAACTCAGGAGCATATTGAAAGAGCCTTTTAACCAATAGGGCTTGACTGCTTACTCACTATCAATGAACACATTTGTCCACGCTTTATATTAGAATTCTTTCTTGAAATTAAGGTTAAACGTATTCATGACAACTCAATACATCTTACCTTCAGTATAAGTCACTATGGCTTCGCTCTATCACTTGAGAAATTTGCTCAGATCCTTGGTATTCCATGCCATGGGCAATGCGCCTATTCAGAGCATCCTGAGTTAAATTACCTATTTGAGGAACGTGAATGTGAAGGACCTTATGTCACCTACATTCCCTCTCAACCTGAACTAATCAACTCACTTTGCAACTCTTCCGACAGTTTCAATCCTAATAAAATCCGTGTCTGTGAACTCCGCCAGTTTCTCCAACCCATGGCGGTCATCCTGCGAGAAAATGCACTAGGTCTAGTAAAAGATAGCAATTGCATACCATCGTGTGTAGCACATATGCTTTATTGCATTTTCACTAGACAACCATACAATCTCGCTTATCTCTTCGCTATGCGATTTATGCATCTCAAGGATGATGACAGAAAGTCAATGCCCTATGGGATGCTCTTGACTCGCGACTACCATTATTTCATGAGAAATTATCCCTACCTTCAGAATGATCAATACAACCTTGTTGTCGGAGTCTTGGAACCAATAACGGGACAATAAATTGCACGTTTCGTCAGACCCATGAGAACCTCCCCAGCTGATAGGATGAGACGCATCGAAGAAGATTGTAGTCAACAATTATGTATTTGTTGAAATGGAATTGGCTGCTTTGATTTAGTATTTGTATTATGACTTTGAATGCTTTATGTAACTTCTATTAATTGATGTACTTGGAACTACTATGTTTATCGTTTATGTGAACTAATCACATGATTACTAGACATGCTGGTTTGTTGATTATGTTTGTATTTGGATGATGTTATTGGTTTATTTAGATCGTGTATTGATGAGGCGAAAAGTGTACCCATTTTAGGGGGTCATTTAAGCCCTAATTCGTGATAATATGATCAAATATTGCCCTAAATCGTTCCTTTTGTCATTTTAGGTACTTTTGAGAAGAATTCTGGAAAACACCTCATTTTGGTCGTTTTTGGAGCAAAAAGTGAAGAAAACGACAAAGTCTCAAAAGAATGCTGGAAATCCTTCCTGACGACGTCAGAGTCACAAGGTGACGCCGTCAGCCAACCAAGACAAAGGAGTGGATTCTGACTATACGTGACGTCCTAAGAAGAAAATGTGAAAATAATACCTGACGGCGTCAGTTGTTATGGATCCTAGGCCGTCAGGTGTTAAGTTAAAGAGAGACGGCCCAGCTCAGTTTTGTACGTGACGGCGTCAGAGATGGATCTAGGTGATCCGAGAACCCTAATAGCGGCGAGCTGACGGCGTCAGAACCTATAACCTGACGCCGTCAGAATGTATTTTTTATATATACTTTTCTATTTTTCATTCATTAGTGTGCAAATTTTTGGGAACAAACCCTAGACGATTTTATCAGCTTTTTCAAGGGTTTTTCACCCTTGATTCTTCCATGTTCAATTAAAGATAAGTCTCCCTTCAAATTAATCAATATGTCTATGTGTTGGTTAATTATATCTTATGCTTGTCTTTCAATTAACATGCTAGGCTAGATTTATCTTGTGTGTGCTTAGATCTAATGAAACCTAACTATTGATTATTGGTTGTTGGTGTGTTATTAATTGTATTGGACGATTGTTTATCGATTTTAGGCTTAAGAAAACTGGCTAACCTCCTATACGGTAACTTGCTTGAACGTCTTAAGAAACATGAACCAATGCGTACTAGGTTATTATGGTTGTATTTAATGCATGAGCGAATTCTAATGATCCCATGCTAGGAGCTTCTTAGCCGGCTTGACATAGGAGTGAATAGGAGCTTATAGAGTTGGGGAAGTATGTATGCCACCCCACGAATGGTATTAAGGAATATACCCGTCATCCACGCAATTAATACACACTAACCAACCGGTAAAAGATAGTTAGGGAGTAAGGAAATCTAAGTAAACACACTTGTCTCCATATAAGTTTCACAACCACTTAGTTTTAGTTATTTTATTTTATTTGCAATAGTAGTTTTTGGGTTAGTTGGCGAGCAACTAATTCCGCCCACTCCTTCAAACCCGAGATTTTACTTGCTTTCATAAAATATAAAAAAATACAAAAATAATATTCCCTCACCCTTAGACCTAATTAGAGTAGCTTTTCATACCTAACGAACACTATTCCCTGTGGAGAACGATCAATCCCCCGTACTTACCACTACACTATACTACATCGGTCAGGTACACTGCCTGTTGGGGTTGTAAGCCTTTTGAGATCCCTCGAGAGGTAAAACCTGTTGTAAGGTTGCAAAACCACGCATCAAGTTTTTGGCGCCGCTGCAGGGAAATAGTTATTGTTTAGGTTGAATTTTTGTTTTATTAGGTCTACTCACTAGATTCCTTTCTAGTGAGATTTTTATTTTATTTTTCTAGGATTCTCTTTAGTCTATCTTATTCTTTGTGCCTTTGTTCGTAATACTTCTTCATGAGTAATATTGATCGTTTGATCCCTGTTATTCGTGTTTTCGGCCGTAGGAATTTTCAGTTACCCAACCTGCCCCCTATTGTTGAAAATGAAAACCCACCAAACCTATCATCCGATCATCACTTTGACAACCATTCTGATATTGACGAATCTGACCATGACACCGACCATGAAAATGGCCCTTTTTACTATTCGTCGGATTCCGATGAAGACCTAGGGAATGGGGAAGTAGTAGATGACCCTGAAAGAGATGAAAGAGCTAACCCTCTAAATTATGTTGACCCTAGAACAAAGATTGAGAAAGATAGTTTGTTTAACATGCAATTCCCCTGCAAAATTGGATTTAGAAGCTTTGACGCCTACCTTAACTCATCTTTGCCAATGAACATTATTTCGCGTGCTGAATACAATAAAAATGGTAAATGAGTTATAATATCAAGGAGATAATATAGTTGCTAGGGCTAAGACATTGCATGTGTTTGTGGGAAGCTTTACCTATCAAACAGACTTTATGGTTATAGAAGATCTAAGAGAGTTTATTGATAGTGACTTAACCCAAGTTGTATTCGAGAAGCCCTTCAAAAGGTTAACCAACTTAGATGAAAAACTAATGGAAGGGTTAGTTACATTCTCAGATGTGGATGAGGATTTTGTTTATCAAATGCCCCGTGCACATCCTAGGTATAAAAACTTTTCTATTGAGAAATGTAATAGGTTTCCCCCCTGTGGTATATTGAGTGAGAATGATATTAGAAAAGGACTTAAGTACCCCCAAGAAAAGAATAAGAGGTACTATCGCGGATGCTTAGAGCTTAATGATGATTATAAGAAGGATGAGGCGTCAATTAGGTGGCTCACGCTTGGATACGTGAGCATTAGTGACACTAGATGAGAGCACGTGACTTTGATTCTAGCTACAAGACTCGTTAATAAAGAAAAGCGCTTCTTGGGAGGCAACCCAAGCTTTATTTGCTTTGTGTTTATTTGTTTGTTTGTTTGATTTTATTTGTTTCCGTATGTATGTTATTTTTCTTGTTATTGATTCATGCTTCAAAAACTAACTTGTGAAAATGTTTTATTTTGTTTTTAACTTCGTCTTAACTACATATAAAGGTATTTTGCAAAAGATAAGTGTAAGGGAAATCTAAATCGGTTTATAAGAACGAATGAACATGAATCATAACAATGTAAATTAACATGCATATTAGTACTTGTTTGAGTCAAATGCTTGTATCGAGTCATAATGATGTTTTTGCAGGAATTCCAGGAAGTAAAGTATAGTTTTTCCAAAAATTTTCCAGAAACTTAACATGAGAATTCTGTCAGATCATTTCTGACGGTGTCAGGCAGTAATTTTCTGAAATTTTTGAAAGTTTTGTTTTTCTTCCGGAATCATAAAAAGTTTTGTTAATTCTCTAACTTATAATCTCCAGGAATTCTGCAAAAACATTCATTCCACAAGCATTATATCCTATTATAGATTATACCGCCGATTTTACGCGAGGTTCGCCTTTATTGTTTTTCAGGTTAACAGGTTATTTTGGACAAGGAGATGATTTATATTTCGGAAGGGAAGCTTTGAGCGTTCATCTTTCTTGGAAGAAGATCTAACAATGTTACCTCACTATCCACACAAACGAATCAGGGGAGTATTTGTTTCATTCTTTAATTTTCATTACTTTTACATCTTTTATATGAACATTGGGGACAATGTTCGGTTTAAGTGTAAGGGGGGGGGGGGTAAATGAAGAAACCTTAGAGAATGCAATTGCGCTTGATTTTTCTTTGTTTGATAGTAAATTTGTAATAAAACCGAAAGAAATATTTGTTAGGGCAATTTTAGCGCCAATTTAAAATTTTTTACAGCATTTAGAAGTGAAACTTTGGTCCTAATAAGCGTCTCATGGATAGGAAATTATATGACTAGCACAAAAAACCGTACCACTAAAAAATTTTCCACCCAAAATATGTGAGGTTCGCCCCTAGAATTGGCAGGAAAAGCATTTATGCTATGATGTGTGTACCAGTAGCACTTAGATTCTAGAACTTGCGTTAGGACCATCTCAAATCCACAAGTGAGACTACATTCGTGTAGTTAGATCTACGACATGATAAGAGGCATTAGGATTAACCCCTTGTTTTACACCCGTGTTTTTGTTATAATTACATTGGCTACATTGGTCAAGTAATTCTCCCACACCCTTTGCGTTGTAGCCATTTTTTGGTACACGATACCCCTAGTACACCCCTCAGAGCCTATCCTTTTCGTTTCGACCTTTGAGCATCTTACTCAAAGTGAGAATTTGTTACACCCCACTTAAATGTACACCCAAATCGCCTTAGCCCACCTTGTATGCACTCATCTTTAGTGCATTATTGTGACAACATTTGTGTTAAACCCTTTGTTAATTATCTAATTGATTACATGGTTGCTAAGTCGAGTCATATCTTGTACATATTGTTTTGGGATGATTGGGACTCATGGGTAAAGTACTAGTGTAATGGAGTAATGGGGAAGAACATCATTATTACTCCCATATGTGCTAAATATTTTAAAAAGTACTCCAAGTGTTTCGATTATCTTAATTCGAGTCATTAGATTACTTAAGTATGTAAAAGTTCAAGTGTAAGGGGAGAACCGAGGCCCCTATGATGTATTATTTTGGATGGTAGGGCAAGAGTGTATGCATACTTTCTCTCTCTAAGAATGTCTTCACATTTTATGATGAAATTCATCATCTAAATCCAATCTAACCATTGGATTTTGATTTTGATTTTTGTATTGTGTTCTACTATTCTTGATCTATCTTTCCATATAATTTTCTTACATTTTCTCATCTACTCTTGTCCTAATTAAATTCATTTTATATTCCGTTATCACTGTTTGGCTGTTTTCTCACCTCATTAATTTTTCTGTTATTTCTTAATCATCAAACATAACCTTTTCAATCTTTATCCTAGTATGATTTTTTCTCTTAATCTCCAATAATCATGTCTGAATTAAACCCTCATCCACCAAATCCATCAAACCCAGATCCAGTTAACCCTAATTCCATTCCACCTCCGGTTTCAAATGATGTTGTGAGTTCTAAAAGGAGTACTAGGAATTCAGGTAATGATTCTAAACAGACTGCTAAGAATACTAGTGGTGGTTCTAAATCATCATTGGGTGTCAAGAAGGCTTCTAAGAAGAATACTGGTAAGAATAGGAATATAGCCAAGGGAATGGAAGGCGTTGAATATGAGGGTGATGATGCAGAGGAAATGGAGGCTAAGGATGATGAGCTTGAGGGTAGTGGTGTGGAGAATGAGGTTACTATGGCTTCTAGCTCTCAGGGTTTGACTGGGAGTGATGGTGGGTCAAACCTTGGGGCAAAAAATCATGGTAAGTCTCATGTTATCTCTAAAGATGATAGTGTTGTGACTGCAAATACTAAGAGTAAAATACCTGTTAATGGTTCAAATGAGGTGTATGCTAAGGTTAATGGTAGTTTGGATAGTACTGTTATTGGGGATATACCAGTTCCTTTTGTGGATAATCCTGTGTTAAACCCTGATAATGGTAAAGCTAATTTTTCTGGTAAGATTGATAGTAATAAGAATATGAATATGGGTGGGGTAAACAACCAATGGCCTAGCTTAAGTGACACTGTGAAAAATGCGGGTAGTATAGGTGATGGTGGTCTACAAAATAAAGCTGGTGATACTGTTATGACTGAGAAATTGGTGACTAAGGATGTTTCATTTGCTTCTGCTTTCAAAGGGCTCACTGGGTATGGAAACAATAAGTTGCTTAAGGTCCCTGTTAGAGTTAATGAGCAGGGTAGTGTAGTAGTGGACATGGATCCTGTTATTGAAGAAGGTAGCAAAAAATGGGATTTAACTGTTGTAGGGTACTTTGTGGGACTAAAAATGAATTATAATGAGATATCTGGTCATCTAAGAAGAATGTGGAGGGCTCATCATATTGCTGAGATAATTTCTAATGAGTGTGGTCTTTTGTTTATTAAATTTAAATCTGTGGAAGGTATGGATTTTTTTTTAGAGAATGGTCCATGGTTAGTTGATGGTAAACCTTTCTTTGTCCAAAAATGGGAGGCTGGCATGTGTATGGAGAGGCCTGAACCAACCAAGGTTCCAATTTGGGTGAAAATTATGAATGTTCCACTGGAAGCATGGAATGTACAAGGAATTAGTAGATTAGCTAGTAGAGTTGGCAATCCAATAATTATGGACAGAATTACAGCTTCTATGTGTGAGAAAGCTTATGGGAGGGCCAGTTTTGCTAGGGTTCTAATTGAAGTAGATGCTTCAACTGAATTGGTGGAGAATATTGAGGTGTGTTATGAAAAGTTAGGAAAATCTATGAATTTGAAAGTGGAATATGCATGGAGACCTCCACTTTGTACTCTATGCAAAGTGTTTGGTCATGAGCTTAAAAATTGTAGGTCAAGAGTGGTAACTGTGGATGAGGTGAAGGAAAAGGAAGTGGCTAAGAATATTGGTACTAATAGTGCTAATACAGTGAAATTTGATGGTAGTAATAATAATAGTGAGGAATGGCAAGAGGATAGGAAAGTCAATAGAAATGATGCAAGTACAAGTAGATCTTATGGGCAACAAAATAATGGGTATGTATTGAATAGGGGTGGATTTAATGGTAGAGGTAGAGGAGGTATGCAAGGCAGAGGTGGTGTCACTCAGAGGGGTAGTAATGAGAATTATAATATGAAATTTGTTCCTATGGAGAATAATGGTAGGAAAATTGATGATGGTCTAGTAATGGATGGTAAAGCTAAGAATAATTCAATGAATAAGGGGAAGGGTATTGCTGGTGGTAATGATAATAATGGACAAATTAAAACTAAAAATGTTACAAGTGTTAAGAATTCTTTTGATGTTCTTGCTAAAGAAGGTGTTGACAGTTTTGATTGTGTTGATGTTGGAAGTGATGAATGGGTTCAAATGAGGAGCAAAATTGATCTAGCTTGTGAATTGGGCATGGCAATTGCTGAAAGTGAAAAAGTTAGATGGTCTAAGGATTTGGTGAAATACTACAATGATAAATGTAGTACAAAAGCTAAGAATAAGCTGATGGAAGGTCTTAAATGGAGGGTTGCTAAATTACAAAAGGATATTATTTATGGCCATAACAATGCTGTCATGAATGCTAAAAAGAATGCTGATGAGTTAGTTAAAGAAATGATGAAAGAATCTGGTATGACCCAAAATCAAGCTTATATGAAAGCTTATGATGAGTGCTCTAGGGCTGAACTAATGACTATTGAAGGATGGGTTAAAGAGAAGCAAAAGGCTGAAGTTGAGCTTTTTAATTTGTCTGAATTAGTACTAACTGATGGGGTTAGAAACACTTGGACAGATGAGATGGTTCAACAATATGAAAGCCTAGTAGGTAAACTTTTTGAGGAAGGAGTATCAGATTGTATGTGTGAGGAAGTGGCAAAGGAGACTCATGGTAATGCTAATTTTATGACACAAGACATAGCTTCAAATGTAGTAGGAAGTAGTGTTTCACAGATGCAAGGAGACATTGCATCTAACTCCTCCCTCTTTTAATGATGATGAAATTAGCGTCATGGAATGTTAAGGGGATATGTGACTCCCTGAGACAGACTGAAGTTAAAAAGTTTATTAGTAGTAATAGAATTAGTATTTTTGGTATTTTAGAGTCTCAACATAGGAAAAAGTTTGTTAATAAAGTTAGTAATGATGTCTTTGAGGGTTGGCATTGGGTTTCTAACTCTGTTGACAGTCCTAAAGGTTGTAGAATCATTGTAGGGTGGGATCCTAGAGTGATTAGCTCTAGGTTGTTATCTCAGTCTAGTCAAGTAATGCATCTTCTTGTTACTAATATTAGTGATAATAGTCAGTTGTATGTTTCTTAAGTGTATGGGGATAATCTTGTTAAGAATAGACTTTCTTTATGGAGTAATCTGTTAGATCATAAAGCTATTGTTGGAAGCCTACCTTGTGTTATGTTGGGTGATTTTAACACAACTCTGCACCAAAATGAGCACTCTAATGGTTACAATGTGAAAGTCATTGGAATGCAAGAGTTCAGAGATTGTGTTAGTGAGTTAGGTATGGGTGATATAAATATGAATGGGATGTTCTTCACTTGGATTCAGCAAAGAAGAGCCTGGTGTTGGAATCTTAAAAAAGCTTGACAGAGTTATGGGTAATGACAGGTTTTTGTCTATGTTTCCTAGTAGTTATGTGAAAGTTTTGCCCTTTTTTTATCTCTGATCACTCTCCAGCCATACTGTTTATGCCTTCTAAGTTGTCTCAAGGTAGGAGCAAGGGGTCTTTTAGATTCATGAACTATCTTGCTGATAAAAAAGGGTTTATTGATACTGTGAGAGATAATTGGGATATTATGGTGAATGGTTATAGTATATATGTTTTGGCTAAAAAGCTCAAACATATGAAAGGATATCTTAGGAAACTTAACAAAGACAATGGTAATGTCTTAGATAAAGACAATTTCTTCAAAGGGAGCTTGAAATGGTACAAATGAGTCTTGATAGTGATCCTAATAACCTTGATCTCAGAGAAGAAGAAAGAATTTATGTAGCTGCTTACAAAGAGGCTATTCTTGATGAGGAGAAAGTTTTAAAACAAAAGTCTAAGATTTAATGGTTGAGAGAAGGTGACTGTAATAGTAGTTTCTTCCATGGTATGGTGAAGGGTAAGATAAGCAAGAACAAAATTGATGAGGTTAAAGATGAGCAGGGTAATGTTTACTATGGTTGTGATATTGCTGTTAAATTTGTTGACCATTTCAAAGATTTCTTTAAAGCTAGTAATGATGTTGATGAGTGCTCAAACACTCATCATTTTTGGTAAAATCTGAACTACAAAACATACAAAAACACTCAGAAATGCATCAAAATACTGAAAATATTTCAAAATTTTGTTTTATATGTTTTTGATGCAAAATGAGTAAAAACAGATGAAAAACGAACAAAGTTTGCAAAATTGGCAGTTTCAGTTCCCCAACTTTCAAAAAATTGGCAAAACTAGTCCCTGGAATCCAAAATTGTGGAGTTTTATCATTCAAGGTCCCTGAAGTATTTTAAGTTGTGAAAATTGGTCCTTGAATGAATTTTTGAGCAAATGGCAGAAAAGGTCCCTCAACTTTTGGAAAACTACAAAAATGGTCCTTGGATGATTAAAAAAGTGAAAAATGGCATCAAAGGTCCTTGTGGAATTTCAAAGTTGGCAAGATAGGCCCTTGGGAGAAGTTTGGAAAATTAGCAGAATTGGTCCCTGGATTTTCAGTTTCTACAAGTTTGGTCCTTGGGCTTTGCTTATTACAAAAACCAAACGGACCCTTTTTGTTTACTTAAACCCAAAAACCCAAAACCCTTATAACTCCCAAG
>LBNU01022656.1:3625-173251 GCA_014162995.1 Artemisia annua
TTTAAGGACGACTTTGACTTCATAATAAAAATATCGAAAACACATGGTGGCACAGCCTATTTAAGCATCCTTAAAATTTTACTGAGTAGCATGCACTAACTAATATATTTCATACCAATTCCATCATCTCAACATGTCAAAAATGAAAAGTTTTCAAGTAATAGCCTTGACTTTGAGCATGCTTATGATCATCAGCATGGTGAAAGGCAGGTGGCTAGATCTTGAAACATATTCAACATCAATGATATCTGTTGGTCTTCATAACATCTCCAATGAGAATCCTCCTAATCTACGTTTAGAAATTTCAAACTCGTCAACGTTGTATGCCGAAGAGAGGTGTAAGTCCTTATACGGGTTCTTTCCATGTGCAGACACGATGCCAGAAGGTGTGTTCTTGATGTTCATGTATATGTATTTGATGATGTTGGGGGAGGAATGGATACAAAAAGGAAGTGAGGCTTTGTTCTTATGGATTGGCAATAAGGCACTTGGAGCAAGTGTTTTTCGGGTGCTTATGGCTTTACCAAAAATCGCCCTAGTCCTAGGTATGGTTCTCAATTTTATATCACATTAGTTCCATACTATATACACATATATTATTTGAACATAGAAGCTGATAAATGATGATGAGAGTTTACACTATTTTAGTGTAAACATAGATAGTGACTTGCATTTTTTTTTTTTTGTTTTTTTAATCTGAAGATATTTTTAATAATTAAAATTTTGTAAAAAATGATAATTCCACAAAAAGGTGTAGATTGGCGGTAACACCCTGACTCTTGGCACCAGCCATTGTCCACCATACAAGGAATAGCTCCAGCAACTCTCCTGTCCTAGTAGGGTACCAACTGGAGTGAGGACGAGCTAACAACTAATAATATTGTTATGCGTTTAAGTCACAAACTAGCAAGAAACTTTTTTCAAAATTCCGTCTTGTTATGTGAAGTATCTAAAGTATCATTAAATGTAACAAATTTTCATGAAGTGTTCCGATATGCAAATTTTGATGTGTTGTCATATAAGAAAAACTTATACGTGTCACTATTTTTAACGTGACAACACATCAAATGTGTATATTGGAACGTTTTATAAAAGTTTGTTGCGTTTAATGATATGTTATATAGTTCACGTATCAAGTTGAAACTTTAAAAAAAAAATGTTGCTATTTGTCTAAAGTATAATTATGTTTGGAAATTGAAATAAATATATACTACTTTATAACGTATTTTGGGCTTTCCTAAAATGGAAAGATTAAAATTTTAAGCAACACACTTACTAATAATGAAAAATGAAATTACATCTAAAAAATTAAGTGTTATAAATTTATAAACTTGTAACAAACTTTCAATAAATACCTAATAAATGTTATTTTTAAAACACTCTTAAAATGTGTTATTATACATATTTTACAAACTAATAAAACACATAAAGCTTCATACAATTTATATGAAAACAAATTAATAGTGCATATGGTTTAAAAAACCGGACTGCACCAACGGGTTCAACCGGTTTAATCGGGAATTGAAGTTACCACCGGTTCGGCTAGCCAACAAAAGCCATCCGAAAACGAATCTGAGATGACCGTCGAAACCGGTAAAAATGGATTAATCGGGCCGGACCGAGATCATTTTCTTCTTATTTTCTTAGGTTAATCAGCTTGTCATTGTTATTTTGTTGATGTGTGGACTTTAATTATAGGGTACCCTTAACGCATGGGTACCCTGCTAGTACTTCGTAACTTGAACTCTCTAGTGATGACTTTACTCTCTAATAAACTAATTTTTCAACTTCAGATTTACATATTTTTTTTTTCTTTATTTCGCAGTCACTGGCGTCCTTTCTTCGGCCTCGGATGCCCAAAACCAAGTGATTTTAGCGGTGAGTATGTATGCAGGATCGACTGTCCTGACTCTCACACTTATATGGGGAATTCGCATAATATTAAGTAGACATATGCTTGAAAAGGGATCATCACCTGAATCTGATGATCAACAAGACTCATCCATAAAATGCTTGTCATCTCTTAAACACAAACTTTCATTTCTGACTGGTTAGATCATTTCCTTAATCTATAGTTTGTGAGGTCAAGTAGGATAACTTAGAATAAAATCTGCGT
The DNA here is from genome assembly GCA_014162995.1 of Artemisia annua. Classification (NCBI taxonomy): domain Eukaryota; kingdom Viridiplantae; phylum Streptophyta; class Magnoliopsida; order Asterales; family Asteraceae; genus Artemisia; species Artemisia annua. The sequence goes on from LBNU01022656.1 coordinate 5,742, forward strand.
ATACGCGTACAATCATTTATTTGTATAATGCTCACATGGAGATATAGTTCCAAAACATTTTACACCCTTTGAAAACTCCTCTTATTGTAGATATGGGCGTTAATATTGACAAGGAGACCGGATATATAGCTGTAATTATGCTTCTTTCGTTGATCCCGTTTGCCTTTGTGTTACTACTACATTTTATGAAGAATCGAGCTATGACTTTGTTCGCACTCATAGTATCAGGCGTGTCAATACTTCTATATTTTGGTTATCAGGTATCTACTACTAATAGCTAACGTGTGATTTCTGAACTAAATTTTAAATGCTAAACAAAGGAATCAAATTACTTGGGATGTCTACCTTCTGCATGTAGGTTGGACATCCATGGATTCGGGTCAGGAGTTTGGCATACTTGAAGCAAGAAAACTTACGCACACGTTTTATCTATCATCTCCAAAGGCTTGCAGAAGAAGATCTCGTTGACGAGCAAGGGAACCCAAAATTTACCTGCTTCAAAAGGTATTACAATGTCCTTTTTGTATACAAAATACCAAGATAAACATATCATAAAACAGTTTTGAGGACAGCAGCCTAATGGCATACCTTAAATTTTACAGAATTTTTGATAAAGCCGACAAGGATGGAGATGGGTGCATATCACATGAGGAATTGGAGCATCTGGTCGGGGAAGTATTCGATTTGGAAAAAGATAATATCTCCAAGGAGTATGCTAAAGCGGAGATTTTGATACACTTCGATAGAGACAAAAATAGAAAGATCAGCTGGGAAGAGTTCAACCAAGGCTGCACCAATTGGCTAAAAAAATTGGAGAATGAGGCAAATAGTTCTAGATCTACTTTTAAGAATATCCAGAATCAGGCAAGTTACGCTTATTTAATGATAATTTAGTCATTCATTGGCAACTCAAAACTTTTCTCAGATTTTTAATACAATTGATCTACAGGTTAAGATAATAATAATAAACAAGCAACGTTCAAATCTTACGATAATTGAGCAAATCATGCCAAGAATCTTGAAACAAGTACTTGAAAAGCATGGACTAGTGAAAGCAGATGGTGAACCTGACAGAGAAAAGATAGAAGGGTAATATTCTTGACCCGTAACGTATTCTAGTTTTAACAATATTTCATGATTCGCTTACTTTGCCTATGTAGGTTATTTTCACAATACGACAAAGATAATAACAATGAAATACATAGAGATGAGTTAAAAAAATTCATCGAGACTCTTCATTTCGGAATAGCATTAGATGATGGTGAAGTCTTGGACGAATTACTAAAGAACTTTGATGGTGATAAGAATCAAAAGGTAGAGAAAAAAGAATTTGTAGATGGATTCATCAAATGGATTAAGAAAGCGGTTGATCATGATAAAAGCATTAAAGATCCAAAAAAAGCAATTGAAAAGTTTGAAGAGGTAATTTACTAACAATAGTTCATATATTGGTTTATCTTTTTGTTACTGATGCACTGATACTTTCTGCAAATTTTCAGGATAGCTGGGGAGAAATTGACACACTCTTGAAACGGGAGAAACCTAAAGCAACCATCGTGTATGCTATATTTGGAATAGCGATCACGGTCACAACTACATCTCCCTTCATAACAAGTGTCAAACAATTCTCAACAGCGGCTCACATACCTTTTCTCTTCACTTCATTTGTTATGGTCCCGATTGCCCTGAACGCTAAAAAGGTAATCGATGCACTTCTCGATGCTCAACCCCATGTTCGGAAGAACGCTTCTTTGGCATTTTCAGAGGTTTGCACACTTTCACTAATGCATCACTTACTTTATGTTTAACAGTTAATATATATCTTGATAAAATGAAAATTATATTTCAAAAGTAAGATTTTATCAACCGATCACTTCATCACCATATATGATATATGATGTAAACTAACAACATGATTTCGTTTATCTAATGCAGATCTACAATGGATTGGTGATGAATAACCTTCTTGGGTTGCTAACGTTGCTTGCTATCGTATATATAAAGGGNCGATGCTCAACCCCATGTTCGGAAGAACGCTTCTTTGGCATTTTCAGAGGTTTGCACACTTTCACTAATGCATCACTTACTTTATGTTTAACAGTTAATATATATCTTGATAAAATGAAAATTATATTTCAAAAGTAAGATTTTATCAACCGATCACTTCATCACCATATATGATATATGATGTAAACTAACAACATGATTTCGTTTATCTAATGCAGATCTACAATGGATTGGTGATGAATAACCTTCTTGGGTTGCTAACGTTGCTTGCTATCGTATATATAAAGGGACTGTCATGGACCTACTCGGCTGAGGTGCTCACCATCATGATAGCTTGTGCCATTGTTGGTGTATTCGCGATCAAAAGTGGCACCTATCCTATTTGGGCGTCCATCTCAGCGATACTACTATATCCAGTCTCCGTATACATTTATTGTGTTTTGCCAAATGCTAGCTAATTAGCTAATTGAACGATGTCAAAGTGGTATAGGTAAAACTGGAATGACGATGGATGTGATCAAATGTATCTTTATTGTTGTTTAGATTGATGAATATGGGTTGGGTATCAAATTACTACATACTACCGGACCACCCCATATGAAATCTTGCTATATTTTGTTTTTGGGTCCTCACTATTAGACGATAAATATTGTCCAAATACGATTGTGGGTTTGGGTCCATTATGGTTTCATTTATATAGTTTTGCTAATAATACAATAGACCTACGGGGGTTTATCATTTCCATTTTTTTTTCTTTTTTTTTTTTTTTTTTTTGGTAAAACGTCTTTCACCCGGTAAATATATTACACCAAAAAATGATAAAGTACAAAGAATGTGAATGAGTCTCACATCTTTGCCCGAATAGGGCTAAACCAAAACGCACCACATGTGCATCAAATCAACTCTAACAAAGCTAAACTACTAGCTACATGAAAACAAGAAGATATGTTTATGACATGCCATAAACATAAACAACTAACTACTTCTTTTTGCGACCATGCACCTTGAAGTCTTTCGTAGAACCACCATTAACCTTTGAGCTTGATGAATTCACGTGATTTGCAATATCATTGTAGTCCTCATACACTTCATTGTCACTATCCGTTTCCACATCCACAAACGGATCACCAACCTTGTTCGTATCCGTATCCACTTCCACATGAATCTTGCTAGAACTCGAAGCCTTATCATTCACATTTGTTTCTTCAAAAACAGTAGCGAAATCATTGGATAAAACATCATACTTGTTAGATGTATTAACCAAATTATTGGAAGCCGAACCAATAGTCTTCTTGCCCTCTTTAGACACATTCGACTCCACCTTGGCGTTTACATCTTTAGACTTTGTATTTCCACTCTTTAAAGTAGCCACATTAGAAGGGTTAAAGTACTCTTTGGGGATATATTGAACCTTGGAACTAACAGGAATACCCGTTTTACCACCTCGTTATGAATAAGCAAGCAATAAGCAGCACATACAATAAGCAGATGTCTATAGCATGAATTAACATTACCTTATGCTTATCATATGAGAAAAAAGCTAGCCTCGATAAATAAGAAAACCCCAAATCGTATATTGTAAAATTAAAAAGAAACAAACATGAAACCTAGATCCATTAAACAAACAACATGAATGACTTTACTTTGCATTCCCCAATTCTAAACCTCCACACCAAACAGCCCCTAAAAATATTTTGCGCAACTTAAAATGATAAAGGAGCCTTGAAGTTGTCATCATATAACCGCAACCGTAAAGATGACACATGTATCATGCATGACACTAGGGATGAGAATGGGTATCGGAAATATGGTACAGTACTAGAACCGTACCGGTACCGGTTCTGTTTACCCGGTACGGTACCGGTACCATGAAATGTTAGTCCCAAATATGAGTCGAAATGAAATTGCAATAATCTGTATAACTATTTAATTCATCTAACTATTACAACGATACATATTGTCAAGTATATATAGTTTGAGAAAGGTTGCGACTCAAACATTGCAACTGTTCGAATGGGTATGACCCAAACGACACAACTATCCGGTTTGTAACCGACATTAACTAACTTAACCATAATAACTAACTTCTAACTTTAACTGAATAACTGACTTTTGGTTATAAACTTTCTATTGAGCAACTTTGGTCCTTCGTGTTTTGCAAAGAAGCAATGTCGAGATTATTATCTCACATTCTCCTCCTTAATCTTGATCATTGCTTCGTCCTAAGTCTTGAACTCCGAGCATTTGTCGCATAGTCACGAACTTTAGTCTTGGTAAAGCTTTTGTTAAAATATCTGGTCTTTGTAGTTTTCCACTGACGTGTTACACATTGATGTGACCATTCTCTATGCATTCACGAATAAAATGATAGCGAATGTCAATGTGCTTGCTTCTTCCATGAAAAACTGGGTTCTTTACGAGTGCTATTGCTGATATGTTGTCAACTTTTAGCGTTATCCTTTTCTTTTCCCATCCAGTTAATTCACTAAGTAATCGTTTTAGCCATAAGGCTTGACATGCTGCTCCAGTAGCCGCCAGGAATTCTGATTCACATGATGAGAGCGCCACTGTTGGTTGCTTCTGAGTACACCAGGTAATAAAATTCTCCAAAGTAAAATACTATTCCAGTAGTTTATTTTCCTTGATCGGTGTTGATTCCATAACTACTGTCACTGTAACCTGCAATCTTGCAGCCGCCTTCTTTTTTGTATATTATGCCATGCTCCTTTGTTCCTTTGATATATCGAATTACTTGTTTCAATTCACTGCCTTCAGGTGATGATCCTTCGGGTCTTGCATAAATCTGCTGAGTAGTCTGACTGAGTAACTAAGATCTGGTCTTGTATGTAGTAAGTACCTGAGACTTCCAATTAAGCTTTGATAGTAAGTTGCGTCAACTAGGTTTCCATCTTCCGCCTTGACCAACTTAGTGCCGGGATCCATTGGTATCTTCGTATCATTACTGTCCATCATACTTGTATCTTTCAAGATCTTGTTGATATATCCTGTTTGCTTGATTGTAATCTCTCCTCCTGTCTGTGTAACTTCTATCCCAAGGTAATAAGCTAGCAATCCTAAATCGCTCATTTCAAATTTTTCTTCCATCTGGGATTTGAACAAGTTTATTTCCTTCTTTGGAGTGCCTGTGATTAGCAAATCATCTACATATACTCCAACTATAAGTGTAGAAGTCTTGCTTCTCTACGTGTAAACTGCTTGTTCGAGATTACATTTCTTAAAGTCTAATAACTTCAAGGTCTGATCAAGTTTCAAATTCCAAGCTCTTGGTGCTTGTCTTAAGCCGTACAAAGCTTTAGTTAGCTTGTAGACTTTTCCTGAGTTCCTTGTTGAATAAAACCTTCAGGTTGTGTAACATAGACTTCTTCCTTCAAATCTCCGTGTAAAAATGCTGATTTTACATCTAAGTGGTGTACTTGCCATCCATGATATGCTGCTAGTGCTAATATCAACCGAACTGTCTCTATCCTAGCAACTGGTGCGAATACTTCGTCGAAGTCTATTCCTTGTTCTTGTACATAACCTTTTGCTACTAATCTTGCCTTATATTTGATGATCTTTCCTTGTGCATCTCTCTTGGTCTTATATACCCATTTGAGTCCTATTGCCTTCTGATTTGTTGGCAATGTAGTAAGAGTCCATGTGTTATTTTTGTTGATTGAATCTAATTCAATCTCCATGGCCTCAATCCATTTCTTATCTGTTGATGCTTCCTTGTAATTACGGGGTTCTTCTTCTATGAAAAATAAACTTGTTGCTTCTACTTCACGTGCATTTTGGTAGATTTCGGTTATATCTTTTAAACCTCGTACCGGTTTATCATCATATCTCTGATCTGAGCTTCCTAATGAGCTAAAAGTAGCTTCTTCTTCATCTTCTGAGTTAGGGTCGTAAGTGTATGTTGGTGGTGTGACTGGTGAGTCTGGATCTGGTATTGGATCCGGTTCATGATACGTATTATCATTGTTTTCTATGTTGACTGGTGTAGGATTTTCATTGTCAACTCCATCTACCACAAAACTAGCCCAAAATGTGTCTTGTGTACTCGTATCTTCTCCATTGTTATCCTAATCCCACAGTTTCGTTTTCATAAACTTTGCGTCCCTACTAACATGTTTCTTCTTTCCTATTGGATCATACAACCTACATGCTTTTGATCCTTCCTCTACTCCTAAGTAAATCATTGGTATGCTTCTGTCATCCAGCTTCTTCAAGTGAGGTATCGTTATCTTGGCATAAGCTGTGCATCCGAATATTCTTAGGTTTTCCAGATTCGGTTTTCTGTTGTAGAGTGCTTCATATGGTGTTTTATCTTCCAGGGCTCTCGTAGGTACCCTGTTGAGTATGTAAATGGCGTGTTTGACTGCTTCCGCCCAAAAAGTTAAAGGTAACTTCATCGCTTTCATCATACTCCTCGTAGTTGATAACACTGTCCTATTTCTTCTCTCCACTACTCCATTCTATTGTGGTGAGTATGGTGTTGTCAATTGTCTTGCTATTCCATTCTCTTTACAGTATTTGGTGAATTCATTAGATGTAATTCACCTCCTCTATCTGTTCTTACCATTCTTAGTTTCATTCTCATCTCCATTTCAATCTGTTGTCTAAATTCCTTGAAAGTGTTAAATGCCTGATCTTTCGATGTGAGAAAGTAGGCCCACATGAAGCGTGCACAGTCATCTACTAATAAGAAGATGAGCTTCTTTCCCGAGTGTGTGGCTGGACTTATGGGACCACATAGATCTCCATATACTAAGTCCAATGGGTTCTTCGATCTGAATTTAGCTTGATTTGGAAATGGTGTTCTACTGTGTTTTCCTAATAAACATGCATCACAAATCTGTCCTGCATGATTTATTCTTGGTATTCCTTCCACTAGACCTTTTTTTGTCATCTTGTTGATGTTGTCAAAGTTCAGATGACCTAATCTAGCGTGCCATAACCATGCTTGGTTATCTACATTTGCTAAGAGACATATAGGTGCTTCTATTTGTAATGTAATACTGTAAAGTCGATTCTTAGATCTTTCTACTTTCATCAACAGCTTCTTATTCTTGTCATACAAAGTCAGTTTGTTTCCATCCATGATGATCTTACAACCTATCTCTGTAAGTTGTCCTAGACTAAGTATGTTGCTCTTGAGGTTTGGAATGTAGTAAACATCTGAAACTATCTTTTGTTGTTGGTTTCTACATCCTAACAGTATCGAACCTCTACCCTTTATCTCCACATACGATCCATCTCCAAAACGAACGCGTCCAGTGATGCTTTCATTAATGTCCTTAAAATGACTCTTGGTTCCCATCGTATGGTTACTTGCACCATTTTCTAGATACCATATGCTAGCATCTGTTGTAGCATATTTTCCGGGTTGTACTTGTCCTTCGTTCAACAAAACTTCTTCGTGTTCACTTTTCTGTGTAGTCATTAATAGTGATGGTTCATCGTCTTCTAAGATAAGGTTTGATTGTTCCTGAGTTGTTGATGGTTTTCTACAATCTTTCTTAATATGTCCTAGTTTCCCACAATTGAAACATTTTACCTTTCTTACATCCCACTCACATCTATTCCTATTTGATTTTTCTTTGTGAGTTAAGCTTTCTTCATTCGAGTTATTTCTATTTCCATTACTATGCCAGTTTCCTCGTGAGAAGTTTGATCTACCTCCGCGTTTGGTAAATCGTCTTCCTTTTCTAGAGTGTTCGCCTTGTGCGAATAATAAGTTATCCTGGCTTTCTACTTGTCCTCCCTTTCGGAGTTTTATCCTTTCCTCGAATGCCTTAAGTTTTCCAGCGATCTCATCTAAGGTAATGTCGTCGAGATCATTGGTCTGTTCTATGGATGCTACTATTTGAATGAACCTATCTGGTGTGAAATCTAATAGTTTTCGTACTAAAAGTGATTTATCCAAAGTTTTCCCTAATTCTTTAGCCTTCGTGGCGTAGCCATTTAGTTTGGCCGTAAATGCATCCACCGTGTCATCTTCCTTCATCTGAAGGGTCTAAAATCCAATCATCAATGATTGTAACCATGCTTGCTGCACTCTCTCTTCTCCAACGTGTCTCTTCTTTAGTGATTCCCATAATTCCTTTGCCGTTTTACAACTTGCTACATGTAAATCACATTTTCTGTCAACGCTTGATATAGTAAGGCCGTCGTTGCCTTATCCTTCTTATCATCTACTTGCGTGTTTTCCTTAGGTTCTATTGTTTCCCATAAACCATGTGCTTCTAGTATAACCTTAATCTGTATAGCCCAAACTGTGTAATTTGTGTTTTTGAGTTTAGGGCATTGGTATTGTGCAATAGGTGTTACGGGTTTGAGTGTTGTTGATGTGTTAGTTGTATCGTCACCGGCCATCTTAAAGGTGTTTATAATCTTCACCTTCTAATCGTATGGGAATTTCTAACTAGTATGGTATGTCCTACTACTACGGGAATAGAAAATATTTATCCGGGAATCCTAGTAGTACGGGATCAATATAAAGTTCTCAGGATTTCCTAATAGTATAAAATAAATATCTATACTATCTAATTATGAATTGAAATCCAAAGTTTGAATTTGGTGACCTCGTTGTTGTGTTAAACACAAACATATTCCCCTTTTATGTGTCGGTACTTGAGTATATACCAACCGCGCCTTTTTCTTTCCCTTGTTCACCAAAACAATTCGTGTATGAACCTTCCGGTTGTACCCTTTCTTGATGTTGTCGAATTGTTCTTTTCTCAATTAAACCACACTTTACCCACGTTGTTCTCCTTTCTCTTTTGTATCGACTTGAAACCAAAACGTGCCCTTGACTTTGTTGTTCTCGGCTTTCTTTCCAAACACCAAGTGTTCTCGGTAAAACAAAAAGTTTGTTGTTTGTTGTTTTTTTCGAATTCCAAGTCATTCTAATCACAAAAGTAACCCAAATACCTTTCGGTATTTCAACAAAAACAAACGGCTTGTTTGTTTTTCTTCACTAATACTACTCGGTAGTATGTCTTCCAAACAAGAAAAACGATTTGCTTGTTTTCTTGTTGTTCTCGTTGCTTGTCTTTCTTCTAAACGCGTACCACAATATTCCTTTCTTTGTCTTCTTTTGTTCCACACCGTATTTCACAACAACTCTTCAAAACACCCTACGGTGTATTTCTCCAAAACAAGTGATCCTTTTCGTTGTTGTTGTTCCTTGTATTGCTAGCGTTCTTCTCCAAACAATCCTAGATTGTTTCTTTCTCGGTATACCTTTCTTTCTATGCCCAAGCAACTCTCTTTTCTTCCTACTTGTTGCGTTAAGTAGCAACAGTGGGTCTCCTTCTTCTTGACGTCTTTTCTTCCTACTTGTTGCGTTATAATTGCAACAATGGGTCTCCGGTCTTTGTTATCGTGTGATGTTAGTCACCCACAAAAGGTTTTTCTTTTCTTTCTTCTTGTTTTGTTCGCGTACACTGATCACAACAACACAAGACCAACAAGTCACCAACGTTGTTTGGTACCTTTCGTTTGCAATTTCTACACAAGTACGGTCATGCACTACTTTCCTTGCATCCCTAGTTATCCAGGCAATGTCCCTCTCTTTTGAACGTCGCGTATTCCTTTTTCTGAAACAAAAGTCTCAGCGTATCCTTCTTCTTTGGTTGTTTCTTTCGTTTACTCGTGTAAAGTTTTCTGTTTTGATGTCTTTAACGAGCGTGTAATCAAAGCGAGGCTCTGATAGCAATGTTAGTCCCAAATATGAGTCGAAATGAAATTGCAATAATCTTAATAACTATTTAATTCGTCTAACTATTACAACGATACATATTGTCAAGTATATATAGTTTGAGAAAGGTTGCGACTCAAACATTGCAATTGTTCGAATGGGTATGACCCAAACGACACAACTATTCGGTTTGTAAGCGACATTAACTAACTTAACTAACTTAACCATAATAACTAACTTAACTAACTTTAACCGAATAACTAACTTTTGGTTATAAACTTTCTATTGAGCAACTTTGGTCCTTCGTGTTTTGCAAAGAAGCAATGTCGAGATTAATATCTCACATGAAACTCCTACAAAAATTATTTGGTACCTATAAAAAGTGGTACGGTTGCAAGACGGAAAATCCCAGTTATGGTACCATAATTCGAATTGTCTTGTTTTTTAACTAATTTGTCGATCGAAACAACCCTATTGGTTTTCTCGTGCACTCTTATGGTTTGGAAAAATATCCTCATAAACGTGCAAAAATAATTAATATGAATTTGAAGTTTAACTACTTAATATGATTCAATACAGCAAAAATAATTAACATGAATTTGAAGTTTAACTACTTGCTATGATTCAATACAGTAACTATATGGAGACATAGTGTAATTGTAGAAGGCACCAACAACAGCACTAAAGTGCCAAAATTCACATGTAATATATGTGTTGCCAACCTAAGTGAGCTTCTCATATAACCATACTTACACATTTAAACGATTTAATTGAGTTAATTTAGCCTATCGTATTTGGTTGTGGTGTGGGAATCATCCATTCATTTTTGAAGAAAAACAAACTATAAATTGCAAGAATGATGAAACAAACTATAAATAATATATGATGTTATTGAACCAATAAGGTTTCTATATAATAAAGGAGTAAACACTTAACAACTACATTGAAATAGATTCATAACGAGGATTTATAGATCAAACACAATATGTTTTTTAATGGAAACCGGTTCTCGAACCGGTATGGTACCGTTTTAACCGAACCCAGTTCCGAAACCAGTACCAGGCATAGGTTCCGGGAATGGTACCGTCATTTTTGGCCGGGAAAAAAACTGGTACCACCAAAACGGTGCCGGTTCGGTACCATTTTGGTACCGTGCTCATCTCTAACACAAACAAATACCCTAAATGCATGCTTAAAAAGAGCAAAAGGTTGTTCGACTCATCACAGGAAAAGTATGCATACCAAGTCCAAAATCTTAGATGCGCTGTCGGTTCCTGGTTATTTAAACTATTGAAACTGTCTTACGGTTCTAAATAATGATCTATAACTTCCTCAGTCTCATGTGAGCTACCAACAATTAAAATGATAAACACGAGGGTAGACGATAACCATAATTAACATCAAAATTGGCATAACAAGTTCTATAATATGTCCACAAAAGTTTACAAACATGCAAACTCACGATATGTTCCAGATTCAAGAAAATCACATCAGCACTACATGAAATAGACATCTAAAATAGATTTTAAACTTTACGCATAAAAAAAGCAACAGAACCTTAAACTTCAACTTACTATTCCAATTTTTCAAAGCTTCACTTGTCTATCATAGATCCAGCTGAATGGCATCATCGGGCCTTCTTTTGCCCTACCTGCAGGCATTGAGATCTTTTTCCTCATCATGTCAGCAAAAGCAAGAACCGTGCCGTCAGGGTCAATTTCAAATAGTTTTTTGACAATTTTGGTGTAGGCAGTTTCGTGCCTTTTCTCATCGGCTGCGATTATACCGCAGATTTGGGCCAGTTTTAGGTCACCGTTTTCCTTTGCATGACGAGTAGTGTTTCCATGGGAAACGAATGTTAAACGTTCTTGAAAGGAAGTGTAGATGAAACCAAGGTAGGGACTGTTTTCAGTTCGAGGATCCTGAAACAGAAAAGATGCACAAGATTTTTTTTCGAACGACAATTTGATTAAAAAACTAGCTAGGAGCTAGAAAAACATAGTTACAAAGTGGAGAATAGAGTGTTACAAGGATTGCAAAACCACTCTATTCAATTAAGGGAATAATTCTTAAGTCCGCTAGAAATCCAAGTGTGAGAGTAATGTTTGATGTCGTTGAGGATTAGATCCTTATTCGGACGCTTGGAAGCAAAGACCAATTCATTTCTTGCACGCCAAAGGAACCAGAGGGTTGTGTGAATCACCGCATTAAAACAGCCTATCAGGTTTGGTGTGAGATGAACATGATCAGCAAGGGAGAACAATTCATTGATGGTTGAGAAGTTAGCATTGGATAGATTCCACCATCTTAAGACGTCTAACCAAACTTGTTTTGCAATGCGGCAGTGAATGAATAGGTGTTCTTCCGTCTCTAAATCATCATCACAAAGAGGGCAACGAACCGAGTGAAGGTCAATACCTCTCAAGTCAAGGTTGATTTTTGTCGGGAGTCTCCCTTTGGCGATCCTCCAAGAAGCTATATTGACTTTGATAGGAACTAACTTGTTCCATCTTGGATGATTTTGATCCAAAGAGATAGTAGTATTAGTAATGTAAGTCCTCAAACCTTTGACCGAAAAGCATCTTGTATCATCAATAATACACTCCCAAATGTCACAGGAGGGCGAAAGAACCAAATTAGACAGCATATTTGAAATATCCACAATCTATGCTTGCTCAATATTGGATCTAATAGGCCGGCCTTGTCCATGCCCAAGTAAAGTGAAGATTAGGGGGTAAAATGTTGCTGGAATGGACAGGGGTGTTAGGGCTTAGAGTATTTGCATCTCTTGGTCCATTATTAGTATCAGGAACCCGATCACAAACCAAGCAAGTCGGTTGATTGTCTAACCGAAAAATGTAAGGGAAAGTTTCTTTTAGAGTAGGACCGCCCAACCAATTATCCAACCAAAAACGTGTAGACTCCCCGTTACCAATCTTTTTCTTGAAGATCAAGGGCAAGTTAATCCCATAGTCATTGAGAAGGTCCTCCTTAAGCTTAGCAATTCGATACCATGGACCTGATTTACTTCGAATCAAGGATGCATCATGTAGACCTCCTTGAGGACCATGAATGGAGCGAATAACTTTGCACCATAAGGCATTATCTTCAATCAAGAATCTCCACCACCATTTGGCCAACAAAGCTTGGTTGCTTACTACTAAGCTACCATGCCGAGACCACCTTGTTTAGGAGAAGAGATGACCTTATTCCAAGCAATCCAAGGAATTTTATAAGAATCCGAAGACCCACCCCAAAAGAATTTCCTAAGGATACCTTCAAGCTTGTTAATAACCATTTTAGGTGCCTTAAAAGTAGAAAAGTAATACATCTCCAAAATTCCCAAGAGGGATTTGCATAAGGCTAAACGACCACCAAATGAGAGGGTTCTTGCTTTCCAACTAGATGCTGATGAAATCGATCAATTAGGGGGTCCCACTTTGCACATCTTGCCATGTTGGCGCCAATGGGAAGACCCAAGTAAGTACATAGGAAATGAGAAGGAACACACCCGATAGCGGTAGCAAAAGAGTTGAGCACAAGTTGGGAGGTACCAATGCCAAAGAGTTTACTCTTGTTGAAGTTAACTTTGAGGCCGGAGGCTAGATGGGAGCGAGGATTCTAGACAAGTTCTCAATGTTAGGCTTAGACCAATCACCCAATATAAGTGCATCATCCGCAAATTGGAGGTGAGAAACATGGACCTTATCAACTCCTACTTCTACTCCATGGAAGAAGTTTTTATTTTTAGCTTCAATAAAGGCTACATTAAGAGCCTCGATTGCTAAAATGAAAAGAAGGAGAAAGTGGGTCACCTTGGCGAAGACCACGATGTAACTTAAACTCTGAAGTAGGTGACCCGTTAATGAGAACCGAAGCGAATGCCGAATCAAGGCAAGAATGGATCCATTTCCTCCACTTATGGCTAAATCACATTTGAGACATAGTAGAATCCAAGAATGACCAATTTGAGGTATCAAAGGCCTTCTCAAAGTCTACTTTGAGCATGAAAAGCTTTTTTTTCTTCAATTTAGCCCAAGAAATAATTTCATCTACCATGAGTGGCCCATCAATTATTTGGCGACCCTTGATAAAGGCCATTTGAACTTCACCAACAACTGAAGAAATGACATTAGCAAGCCGGTTTGCAAGAACTTTTGCAATGATCTTATATAGGCAACCGATTAGACTAATTGGTCTAAAGTCACCAATAACAATCGGGTCATCAACTTTAGGCACAAGAGTGAAAAAGGAGGAATTACAACCTCTTGGGATGCAAGTCGTGGTCTCGAATTTTTTAACAAACGAAAGGATGCCTCCACCAATAACATCCCAATACTTCTTGAAAAGCTTAAATGTAAACCCATCCGGACCAGGGGCTTTATCACTACCACAATTCCAAACCGCGTCTTTTATTTCATCATCACTAAAAGGTTGACCAAGATATGATGAATCACTTGAAGAGATTTGCTTGAAGAGCTTACTTGAAAAGCTTGGCCTTGGAGTGGTATCCTTACTGAATTTTGATTCAAAAGAGTGTAAGATATGACTTTTGATGCAAGTCGGATCCGTTACCCAAGACCCTTGAATATTTAGGCCATTGATTCTAGAGCGATTTATCTTGTTATTGATTATCCCATGGAAGAAACGTGAATTTTCATCGCCTTCTAGAGCCCATTTAGACTTAGATTTTTGCCTTAGGTCCTTAACCTTGCCATATTCCAAAGTACCTAGATCTTTAACCAACATGGCACTGGTAATTACCTCATCAGAAGTAAGAGGACCAATTTCTCCTTTGATGTCAATGGAGGAAATTTTTTCTCGAAGTGAGGTAGCAGAGATAAATAGAGATATTTATGTTTTACTCCCTCCGTCTCAAAATTATTGTCTAGTTTGAATTTTCAAAGTCAAACTGGTTCAACTTTAACCATAAATATATTATTTTTATTATATAATACTTGATGAAAAATTATACCATTGAAAAGTACACTTAAAACCCAATCCACTTATATATTTTGCATCAAATATTATATAACACCCACAAAAATATTGAAGGTCAAAATTGAAAAAGAAAGACTAAAAAAGTTAATAGTGGACAATAAATTTAAGACAGATGCAGTATCTCAAAAAAATGGGTCAACCAGATATAACTAAAAGATATTTATGTCTTTTATTTCGTCATCACTAAAAAGGTGCACAAGATAAATAGAGATATTTATGTTTTATCTCAAATGGATCAACCAGGTTAAGCTAAAAGATATAACTAAAAATAAGGGATAAACTGAGTCGTTGAAAGTCATTTGCCAACCAATTCAAATGCATAGGACTTTCTAAATCGCCTTACAAAGAAAATTCATTTCTACTGAAATAATATAGGATTGTACTCGTTTTAACACTAAAATTTATATAAAATTTGAACCGATCCAAACCACCCATCTTGNACCCACAAAAATATTGAAGGTCAAAATTGAAAAAGAAAGACTAAAAAAGTTAATAGTGGACAATAAATTTAAGACAGATGCAGTATCTCAAAAAAATGGGTCAACCAGATATAACTAAAAGATATTTATGTCTTTTATTTCGTCATCACTAAAAAGGTGCACAAGATAAATAGAGATATTTATGTTTTATCTCAAATGGATCAACCAGGTTAAGCTAAAAGATATAACTAAAAATAAGGGATAAACTGAGTCGTTGAAAGTCATTTGCCAACCAATTCAAATGCATAGGACTTTCTAAATCGCCTTACAAAGAAAATTCATTTCTACTGAAACAATATAGGATTGTACTCGTTTTAACACTAAAATTTATATAAAATTTGAACCGATCCAAACCACCCATCTTGAAAAAACTTTTTATGGTTGAATTTTTTTTTTTTTTTTTTTTTTTTTGGTTAAAAATTTATATAATTGAATTTTAAAAAATATATATATAAATGATGTAATTCGGGTTATTTAGGTAAACCCGAAATCCGAACCGAATTCAAATTTTCGGTTTTTGGTTCGGTTAAATACAATTTGAATTCGGTTTGGTTCGGTTCGCTTTTCGGTTTTACCTAAAAAAAATTAACCAAATTAACCGAATCGAATAAAATGAACAACCTGATAATCGAACCGATGAACACCCTGGCAATGTTTTGAAAACCGGGTTCGAAATCGACCCGGTCGAGTCACCGGGCACCAGGTCAACCGGTTCGACCGGTTTGACCGCCGGGTCAACCTGGTTTTCAATTTATTATTTTTTTATTTTTTCGACCGGGTCAACCGGTTCGACCGCCGGGTCAATCCGGGTCACCCCGGTTTTTTATTTAAAAAATTTGAAAAAACGAAACCCAGCCGGGTTTCGAGAACCGGGTTTGACCCGGGGCACTCCAAACCCGGCGGGTTTAACCGGTTAACCCGGGTTTTTTTGACATGTTTTTTTGCCCGGAACCGATCGAACCGGTTAACCCGGTCGGGTCGACCCGGGTTTCAAAACACTGCACCCTGGTATAACGTTAAAACTGGTGGACCAATATTAGAGATGGTCCAACGTCGAAATGGACAAATATTAGGAGGTTAGCATGGGCCTACTCGTCTCTGGGGTACGTGATGTGTAGTAGGGTATATAATTAACAAATAATTTTAAGGACGACTTTGACTTCATAACAAAAATATCTAAAATGCAGTAGCATGCTCTAACTAACATATTTCATAGCAATTCCATCATCTCAACATGTCAAAAATGCAAAGATTTCAAGTAATAGCCTTGAGTTTGAGCATGCTTATGATCAATAGCATGGTGAAAGGCAGATGGCTAGATCTTGAAACATATTCTAATGAGAATCCTCTAAATCTACGTTTAGAAATTTCAAACTCGTCAACGTTGCATGCTGAACAGAGGTGTAAGTCCTTATACGGGTTCTTTCCATGTGCAGACACGATGCCAGAAGGCGTGTTCTTGATGTTCATGTATATGTATTTGATGATGTTGGGGGAGGAATGGATACAAAAAGGAAGTGAGGCTTTGTTCTTATGGATTGGCAATAAGGCACTTGGTGCAAGTGTTTTTCGGGTGCTTATGGCTTTACCAAAAATCGCCCTAATCCTAGGTATGGCTCTCAATTTTATATCGCATTAGTTCCATACTATGGCTGTGTTTGGTAGAGAGACTTTTAAGATAAGCAGGCTTATAAAATAAGTCTTAATCACACAGGCTTATGGAATCTGATATAAGTCATAAGCTTCCATAAGCCCAAGCACATGGAAAGGGACTTATGAAGGCTTGTGAGGGCTTATAGCTGGTTAAATTACTTAAATACCTTTCAATATATATTATCACGAAAAAGTCGAACATTATGTCTGAATTTAATTTGATGTATTTTTATGCGATTTTACATTAATAAGTTTCAATTCCAACTAAATTCGTCAAACAGTTTTATAAAAATACAAGTTTCAGCTTTCAGGTTATAATAATATAATCCACAGCTCTAGCCCAAGCCCTACTTCCAGCCCAGCCCGAGCCCTAACCCATTGCGTCAAACATACCCTATATACACGTATATGAAGATCTCTATGTTTATATGCATAAAATGAAGATGGCCACAATGTTAAACAAACTAGATACTATATATATATATATATATATATATATATATATATATATATATATATATATATATATATATATATATATATATATATATATATATATATATATATATATATATATATAACATAGAATTTTTTGAACATAAAACCTAGATAAATGACGATGAGAGTTTACACTATTTTTGTGTAAACATAGATAGTGACTTGCATTGTTTAAAAAATTCCGTAGACATTTTTAATAATTAAAATTTTGTAAACAGCTGATACTATTGTTATGGGTTTAGGTCGCAAAATAGCAATTAACTTTTTCCAAAATTCCGTCTTATTATGTGAACTATCAAAAGTATCATTAAATGCAACGAATTTTCATGAAGTGTTTCGATATGCAAATTTTGATGTGTTGTCATATAAGAAAAACTTACACGTGTCACTATTCTTAACGTGACAACACACAAAATGTGCATATTGGAACGCTTTATGAAAGTTCGTTGCATTTAATGATATGTTATATAGTTTATGTATCAAGACGGAACTTTGAAAACTTTCGGTGCTATTTGTCAAAAGTATAATTATGTTTGAAAATTGAAATCAATTTATACTACTTTATAACGTATTTGGGGCCTCGCCTTCTCAAAATGGAACACTTAAATTTTAAACAACACACTTACTAATAATGAAAAATGAAGTTACATCTTAAGTGTTATAAATTTGTAGATTTGTAACAGCCCTCAAATAAATATCTAATAAATGTTATTTTTAAAACACTTCTAAAATGAAAAATACATATTATTATACATATTTTATAAACCAATAAAATACATAAAGCTTCATGCAATTTATATGAAAACAAGTTGATGGTACATATGGTTTTAAAAACCGGACCGGCCGACCAACGAGTTCAACCAGTTTATCCAGGAATCGGAGTCACCATCGGTTCGGCTAGCCAATAAAAGCCGTCCAAAAACGAACCTGAGAGGACCATCAGAACCGGTAAAAACGGATTAAACAGGCAGGATCGAAATCATTTTCTTTTTGTTTTCTCAGGTTAATCAGCTCGTCATTGTTATTTTGTGGTATGTGGACTTTAATCTTAGGGTATTCACCGCCGCAACGCGCGGGTAAACTGCTAGTACTTCTTAACTTATACTCTCCAATGATAACTTTACTCTCTAATAAACTAATTTCTCAAATTCCAGATTTACGACAATTTTTTTTCTTTATTTTGCAGTAACTGGCATCCTTTCTTCGGCCTCGGATGCCCAAAACCAAGTGATTTTAGGGGTGAGTATGTATGCAGGATCGACTGTCCTCACTCTCACAATTATATGGGGAATTCGCATAATATTAAGTAGACATAAGCTTGAAAAGGGATCATCACCTGAATCTGATCATCACCAAGACTCGTCAATAAAATTCTTGTCTCTCAAACGCAAACTTTCATTTCTGACTGGTTAGATCATTTCNTGTTATGGGTTTAGGTCGCAAAATAGCAATTAACTTTTTCCAAAATTCCGTCTTATTATGTGAACTATCAAAAGTATCATTAAATGCAACGAATTTTCATGAAGTGTTTCGATATGCAAATTTTGATGTGTTGTCATATAAGAAAAACTTACACGTGTCACTATTCTTAACGTGACAACACACAAAATGTGCATATTGGAACGCTTTATGAAAGTTCGTTGCATTTAATGATATGTTATATAGTTTATGTATCAAGACGGAACTTTGAAAACTTTCGGTGCTATTTGTCAAAAGTATAATTATGTTTGAAAATTGAAATCAATTTATACTACTTTATAACGTATTTGGGGCCTCGCCTTCTCAAAATGGAACACTTAAATTTTAAACAACACACTTACTAATAATGAAAAATGAAGTTACATCTTAAGTGTTATAAATTTGTAGATTTGTAACAGCCCTCAAATAAATATCTAATAAATGTTATTTTTAAAACACTTCTAAAATGAAAAATACATATTATTATACATATTTTATAAACCAATAAAATACATAAAGCTTCATGCAATTTATATGAAAACAAGTTGATGGTACATATGGTTTTAAAAACCGGACCGGCCGACCAACGAGTTCAACCAGTTTATCCAGGAATCGGAGTCACTATCGGTTCAGCTAGCCAATAAAAGCCATCCAAAAACGAACCTGAGAGGACCATCGGAACCGGTAAAAACGGATTAAACAGGCAGGATCGAAATCATTTTCTTTTTGTTTTCTCAGGTTAATCAGCTCGTCATTGTTATTTTGTGGTATGTGGACTTTAATCTTAGGGTATTCACCGCCGCAACGCGCGGGTACACTGCTAGTACTTCTTAACTTATACTCTCCAATGATAACTTTACTCTCTAATAAACTAATTTCTCGAATTCCAGATTTACGACAATTTTTTTTCTTTATTTTGCAGTAACTGGCATCCTTTCTTCGGCCTCGGATGCCCAAAACCAAGTGGTTTTGGGGGTGAGTATGTATGCAGGATCGACTGTCCTCACTCTCACAATTATATGGGGAATTCGCATAATATTAAGTAGACATAAGCTTGAAAAGGGATCATCACCTGAATCTGATCATCACCAAGACTCGTCAATAAAATTCTTGTCTCTCAAACGCAAACTTTCATTTCTGACTGGTTAGATCATTTCCTTAATCTATAGTTTGTGAGGTCAAGTAGGATAACTTAGAATAAAATTTAGGGCAAATGCTTTATAAAGTCATCATACTTCCCACCATTTATATTTTTGGGTATCGAACAAATTTTTTTCCTTATAGGGGTACTTTCTTTCAAATTCGTCCTTCTTGAGATACTCTGTAACATTTTTACCCTTCAAATTATTAAACTTCTTATTAGCTAAGAGGGGAAAATGTCCAAAAATGTGACAAAATACCCCAAGAAGGCCGAATTTGAAAGAAAAGTACCCCTACGAGGAAACAATTTTGTTCGATACCTAGAAAAATAAATTGTGACAAGTATGATACATTTATAAAACATTTGCCCTAAAATTTATGTATACGCTTACAATCATTTATTTGCATACTGCTATATGAACACATGGAGATATAGTTCCAAAACATTTTACACACTTTTAAAACTCCTCTTATTGTAGATATGGGCGTTAATATTGACAAGGAGACCGGATATATAGCTGTAATTATGCTTCTTTCATTGATCCCGTTTGCCTTTGTGTTACTACTACATTTTATGAAGAATCGAGCTATGACTTTGTTCGCACTCATAGTATCAGTCGTGTCAATACTTCTATATTTTGGTTATCAGGTAGCTACTACTGATAGCTAACGTGTGATTTCTGAACTAAACTTTAAATGCTAAACAAAGGAATCAAATTACTTGGGATGTGTACCTTCTGCATGTAGGTTGGACATCCATGGATTCGGGTCAGGAGTTTGGCATACTTGAAGCAAGAAAACTTGCGCACACGTTTTATCTATCATCTCCAAAGGCTTGCAGAAGAAGATCTTGTTGACGAGCAAGGGAACCCAAAATTTACCTGCTTCAGAGGGTATTACAATGTCCTTTTTGTATATAAAATACCAAGATAAACTTATCATAAAAGGGTTTTGAGGGCAGCAGCCTAATGGCATACCTTAAATTTTCCAGAATTTTTGATAAAGCCGACAAGAATAGAGATGAGTGCATATCGCATGAGGAATTGGAGCATCTGGTCGGGGAAGTATTCGATTTGGAAAAAGATAATATCTGTAAGGAGTATGCCAAAGCTGAGATTTTGATACACTTCGATAGAGACAAAAATAGAATGATCAGCTGGGAAGAGTTCAAACAAGGATGCACCAGTTGGCTAAAAAAATTGGAGAATGAGGCAAATAGTTCTGGATCTGCTTTTAAGAATATCCGGAATCAGGCAAGTTACGCTTATTCAATGATAATTTAGTCATTCATTGGCAACTCATAAACTTTTCTCAGATTTTTAATACTTGATCTACAGGTTAAGATAATAGTAATAAACAAGCAACGTTCAAATCTTACGATAATTGAGCAAATCATGCCAAGAATCTTGAAACAAGTCCTTGAAAAGCATGGACTGGTGAAAGAAGATGGTGAACCTGACAGAGAAAAGATAGAAGGGTAATATTCTTGACCCGTAGCGTATTCTAGTTTTGACAATATTTCATGATTTGCTTACTTTGCATATATAGGTTATTTTCACAATATGACAAAGATAATAACGATGAAATACATAGAGATGAGTTAAAACAATTCATCGAGACTCTTCATTTTGGAATAGCATTAGACCATGGTAAAGTCTTGGACGAATTAGTGAAGGACTTTGATGGTGATAATAATCAATTGGTAGAGAAAAAAGAATTTGTAGATGGATTCATCAAATGGATTAAGAAAGCGGTTAATCATGATAAAAGCATTAAAGATCCAAAAAAGGNTCCGGAATCAGGCAAGTTACGCTTATTCAATGATAATTTAGTCATTCATTGGCAACTCATAAACTTTTCTCAGATTTTTAATACTTGATCTACAGGTTAAGATAATAGTAATAAACAAGCAACGTTCAAATCTTACGATAATTGAGCAAATCATGCCAAGAATCTTGAAACAAGTCCTTGAAAAGCATGGACTGGTGAAAGAAGATGGTGAACCTGACAGAGAAAAGATAGAGGGGTAATATTCTTGACCCGTAGCGTATTCTAGTTTTGACAATATTTCATGATTTGCTTACTTTGCATATATAGGTTATTTTCACAATACGACAAAGATAATAACGATGAAATACATAGAGATGAGTTAAAACAATTCATCGAGACTCTTCATTTTGGAATAGCATTAGACCATGGTAAAGTCTTGGACGAATTAGTGAAGGACTTTGATGGTGATAATAATCAATTGGTAGAGAAAAAAGAATTTGTAGATGGATTCATCAAATGGATTAAGAAAGCGGTTAATCATGATAAAAGCATTAAAGATCCAAAAAAGGCAATTGAAAAGTTTGAAGAGGTAATTTACTAAAAATAGTTCATATATTGGTTTATCCTTTTTTTTTTTTTTTTTTTTTGAATATATATTGGTTTATCTTTTTGTTACTGATGCATTGATACTTTCTGCAAATTTTCAGGATAGCTGGGGAGAAATTGACACACTCTTGAAACGGGAGAAACCTAAAGCAACCATCGTGTATGCTATATTTGGAATAGCGATCACGGTCATAATTACATCTCCCTTCATAACAAGTGTCAGACAATTCTCAACAGCGGCTCACATACCTTTTCTCTTCACTTCATTTGTTATGGTCCCGATTGCCCTGAACGCTAAAAAGGTAATCGATGCACTTCTCGATGATCAACCCCATGTTCGGAAGAACGCTTCTTTGGCATTTTCAGAGGTTTGCACACTTTCACTAATGCATCACTTACTTTATGTTTAACAGTTAATATATATCTTGATCAAATGAAAATTATATTTCAAAAGTAAGATTTTATCATCCGATAACTTCATCACTATATATGATATATGATGGAAACTAACAACACGTTTATCTAATGCAGATCTACAATGGATTGGTGATGAATAACCTTCTTGGGTTGCTAACATTGCTTGCCACGGTATATATAAAGGGACTATCATGGACCTACACGGCTGAGGTGCTCGCCATCATGATACCTTGTGCCATTGTTGGTATATTCGCGATCAAACGTGACACCTATCCTCTTTGGGCGTCCATCTCATCGATACTACTATATCCAGTCTCCATATACATTTATTGTGTTTTGCCAAATTCTAGCTAATTAGCTAATTGAACGATGTCAAAGTCGTATAGGTAAGAACTGGAATGACGATGGATGTGATCAATGTATCTTTACCATTGTTGTTTAGATTGATGAATATGGGTTGGGTATCAAATTACTATATACTACCCCCATATGAAATCTTGTTATATTTTGTTTTTGGGTTCTTACTAGACGAAAAATATGGCCCAAACCCGATTGTGGGTTTTGGTCCATTATGGTTTCATGTATATAGTTTTGCTAAGGCTGCCTCTAGTTCATTTTTTTTTTTTTTTTTTTTTTTTTTGGTAAAAGGGTCTTCCGCCAGGTAAAATTTATTACACCAAAAAAACGTTAAAGTACAAAGGATGTAAGTGAGTTCCACATCTCAACCCAGACAGGTCTAAACCAAAACGCACCACATGTGCATCAAACCAACTCTAACAAAGCTAAACTACTAGCTACATGAAAACAAGAAGATATGTTTATGACATGCCGTAAACATAAACAACTAACTACTTTTTGCGACCTTACACCTTGAAATCTTTCGTAGAACCACCATTAACCTTTGAGCTTGATGAATTAAACGTAAGATTTTATCATCCGATAACTTCATCACTATATATGATATATGATGGAAACTAACAACACGTTTATCTAATGCAGATCTACAATGGATTGGTGATGAATAACCTTCTTGGGTTGCTAACATTGCTTGCCACGGTATATATAAAGGGACTATCATGGACCTACACGGCTGAGGTGCTCGCCATCATGATACCTTGTGCCATTGTTGGTATATTCGCGATCAAACGTGACACCTATCCTCTTTGGGCGTCCATCTCATCGATACTACTATATCCAGTCTCCATATACATTTATTGTGTTTTGCCAAATTCTAGCTAATTAGCTAATTGAACGATGTCAAAGTCGTATAGGTAAGAACTGGAATGACGATGGATGTGATCAATGTATCTTTACCATTGTTGTCTAGATTGATGAATATGGGTTGGGTATCAAATTACTATATACTACCCCCATATGAAATCTTGCTATATTTTGTTTTTGGGTTCTTACTAGACGAAAAATATGGCCCAAACCCGATTGTGGGTTTGGGTCCATTATGGTTTCATGTATATAGTTTTGCTAAGGCTGCCTCTAGTAAGGAGAGACAATCCCTCCCAATTTCATTTTTTTTTTTTTTCTTTGGGTAAAAAGAGTCTTCCGTCAGGTAAAATTTATTACACCAAAAAAACGTTAAAGTACAAAGGATGTAAGTGAGTTCCACATCTCAACCCGGACAGGTCTAAACCAAAACACACCACATGTGCATCAAACCAACTCTAACAAAGCTAAACTACTAGCTACATGAAAACAAGAAGATATGTTTATGACATGCCCTAAACATAAACAACTAACTACTTTTTGCGATCCTACACCTTGAAATCTTTCGTAGAACCACCATTAACCTTTGAGCTTGATGAATTCACGTAATTTGCAATATCATTGTAGTCCTCATACTCTTCATTGTCACTATCCGCTTCCACATCCACAAATGGATCACCAACCTTGTTCGTATCCGTATCCACTTCCACTTGAATCTTGCTAGAACTCGAAGCCTTATCATTCACATTTATTTCTTCAAAAACAGTAGCGAAATCATTGGATAAAACATCATACTTGTTAGATGTATTGACCAAATTATTGGAAGCCGAACCCATAGTCTCCTTGCCCTTTTTAGACACATTCGACTCCACCTTAGCATTTACTTTTTTAGACTGAGTATTTCCACTCTTTGAAGTAGCCACATTAGAAGGATTAGTATTCTTTGGGGATATATTGAACTTGGAACCGATAGGAATACTCGTTTTACCACCTCCTTATGAATAAGCAAGCAATAAGCAGCACATACAATAAGCAGATGTCTATGGCATGAATTAACATTACCTTCTGCTTGTCATATGAATATGAAAAAAAAAAAAAAAAAAAAAAAAAAAAAAAAAAAAAAAAAAGGCCCTAGCCTCTATAAATAAGAATGTCCCAAATCGTAGATTGTAAAATTAAAAAGAAACAAACATGAAACCTAGATCCATTAAACAAACAACATCAATGACTTTACTCTGCATTCCCGAATTCTAAACCTCCACACCAAACAGCCCTTTTTAGCGCAAATGAAAATGATAAGGAGAGCCTTGAAATTGTCATCCCGTAACCGCAATTGTAAAGATGATACATGTATCATGCATGAAACTATGGATGAGAATGGGTATCGGAAATATGGTACGGTTCTGGAACCGTACCAGTACCGGTTCTGTTTACTCGGTACGGTATCGGTACCATGAAGCTCCCTCAAAAATAATTCGGTACCACTAAAAAGCGGTACGGTAGCAAGACGGGAAATCCCAGTTTTGGTACCAGAATTCGAATTGTCTTGTTTTTTAACTAATTTGTCGATCGAAACACCCCTACTGGTTGTCTCATGCACTCGGTTTGGAAAAATATACTCATAACTAAACACATGCTTTTTAATGTGCAAAAATAATTAACATGAATTTGAAGTTCAACTACTTGCTATGATTCAATAAGGTAAGTACATGGAGACATAGTGTAATTGTAGAATGCACCAACAAGAGCACTAAAGTGCCAAAATTAACATGTCTAATATATGTGTTGTCAACCTAAGTGAGCTTCTCATATAACCAAAATTACACATTTAAACGATTTAATTGGGTGAATTTAACCTATCCATTCATTTTTAAAGAAAAACAAACTATAGATTGCAAGAATGATAAAATAATTGGATGAGTAGTGATAGAAAGACGTAACTCATTCCCCTAAACTCATTCCTAAAACTAAGGGTGAGCATTCCGACCGTTTGGACCGGACCGACCGACAAAACCGACCGGACCGACCGAAAACCGGACCGACCGAAGGACCAACGGTCCGATCTCGGTCTGGGATTTTTCATTAATTCGGTCCTCGGTCCGGTCCGGACAGACCAAAAAATCGGAAAAACTTGCCAAAATCTTGCCTAATTAGACCGGACCGACCGAAGACCGACCGGACTGAACCGGACCGACCACATTCGGTCCGGTCTCGGTCTATGGTTTTTCCCTAACTCGGTCTTCGGTCCGGTCCGGTTTTTGGACCGTGATCACCCCTGCCTAAAACCTTTATCATGTGACACATGAAATATGTATTTTCTCTTTCATAATTTTCATCTTTGATTTTGCCACATGTCATAATCTTATATAATAAAGGAGTAAACACTTAACAACTACATTGAAATAGATTTATAACGAAGATTTATAGATCAAATACAATACGTTTTCTGATGGAAACCGAAGATTTATAGATCAAACACAATATGTTTTTTAATGGAAACCGGTACGGTACCAGTTTAACCGAACCCGGTTCAGAACCAGTACCAGGCATAATCTCGGTTCCGGGAACGGTACCGTCATTTTTGGCCGGGAAAAAAACCGGTACCACCAAAACGGTGCCGGTTCGGTACCATTTTGGTACCGTAAAGAGCAAACGGTTGTTCGACTGATCACAGGAAAAGTGTGCATACCAAGACCAAAATCTTAAATGCGTTGTTGGTTCCAGGTTATGTAAACTATTGAAAGTGTCTTACGGCTCTAAATAATGATCCATAACTTCCTCAGTCTCATGTGAGCTACCAACAATTAAAATGATAAACACAAGGGTAGACGATAACCATCAACATCAAAATTGGCATAACAAGTTCTATAATATGTCCACAAAAGTTTACAAACACGCAAACTCACATAAATGGTTTAAATATAATTATGAATTAAATAAATAGTTTAGGCATCACATTGCCACTAAAAAATCATGTTTAGGCATCATTAGGCAAAAAATTACTAGAATGATTCTCATTGGTCAATTGGAAATAAACTTTAGGCATCATTAGGCAACGTTGCCACCACCCTAACTCATTCCCCTAAACTCCATTCCTAAAACTAAGGGTGAGCATTCCGACCGTTTGGACCGGACCGACCGACAAAACCGACCGGACCGACCGAAGGACCAACGGTCCGGTCTCGGTCTGGGATTTTTCATTAATTCGGTCATCGGTCCGGTCCGGTCCGGACAGACCAAAAAACCGAAAAAACTTGCCAAAATCTTGCCTAATTGGACCGGACCGACCGAAGACCGACCGGACTGAACCGGACCGACCACATTCGGTCCGGTCTTGGTCTATGGTTTTTCCCTAACTCGGTCTTCGGTCCGGTCCTGGCCGGTCCGGTCCGGTTTTTGGACCGTGATCACCCCTGCCTAAAACCTTTATCATGTGACACATGAAATATGTATTTTCTCTTTCATAATTTTCATCTTTGATTTTGCCACATGTCATAATCTTTACCAGATATAATGGAGAAATGGTCAAAGTGGAATTGTGGAAAACTTAACTTTTGGTCAATCCCGATTTTATCCTTGTGTTGCCATTTTACGCTTGTCAACCAATAAATGTAAATCCATGCCATTTTGCCTGGTCAATGAATGTAATCGAAACTGCAAATCAACTATTGATGGAAAGTACCATCAAGTGATGGTTACATCAAGTGATGGTTACATCAAGTGATGTCAATCTATCGTCTATTCTACTTATAGTGGTAAATCTCTTTGGAATGTCATTACTTTGTTTTATTTGATATCAGTTAGGTTCAAGTCCTCAGTTGTCCATTTACACATCTCTACTATGAATATGTTTTAAGTTCAAAATGATACTATATTCAAGGGACATTTCTGACCATGTGACCTCATCATCAAACAACTATTTAGTATAATGGCTGACATTCTATGCTTTTAGTCAAGGGTAATCAACATAATCCTCGAGAAAAATGTGTAGTTATTTTTTATGGGCTAGATCTTATGTGAGTCAATTATTTTTTATGGGCTAGATCTTATGTGAGTCAAGTCTAGCTTTGCTTTCTGCTTCTTTTACCTTTCTTTCATTCTTTTTCTATTAGTGTTATTATCTTATTACTTAGAATCCAAGTTTCTTTTTGATCTGGCATTCCGTCTTTTTAAGATATGAATGTAATGAATGTCGTTTTTTTATCATATCATATAACATATCTGTCGTATCACATCAAAAAAAGGCAAGTGCGAGTAAATACATATGCATTACAATAGTAAATAACATTCAGTTTTTTTTGGGTTTCTTGCAGATATCAAATATGATTACAGGATTTCATTTGCCCAAAATATGTCATCAATCGCGGACATACGCAGGTTTTAATATTACATTTACCAATCCCCTCATAGTTTTCATTACACGTATTTGTTATGTTGTTTGCGTAATTATGCAGGTGGGACATGTGCGGGCAAGTTAAAGTTGTTGTTAAAATCGAGTGTGAAGATGATATGCTTGAATTACAGGTATTTTTGGCCGCCTCATGTTAAAGAAAAAGTATTGTTGCTGTTTGTTTTCTTTTATACTTTTTCTCAATCCTTTCGAACCATGTCACATTAATGAAGATGACGACTAAAACACAAACATATGTGTGCAGGCCCAAGTAAATGTATTGTTTGTAGAAGGGCTTCCGATGGACTCGAAGGAAAGTATCATGTATAATACAAAATGGAAAATCTATAGGTCTTTCTAATTTCATTTAATCTGAATATCTGAACTTTGTATGAACAATAATATCTTGATTCGCGCATTCTCTGACCTTTAGCCCGATTCAAGGACATTATAGTTGTGCAGACGTAAATCAACATCGTGGAAATGGAAATGATTCATATTTCGAGGAAAATACATGATGATGTCTTGGATGAAAAAAAAAAAAATCTTGAATGGTAATAAGCACAGCGAGTCATGATGGGCTACTGGAGCATGGTCTCTTTTAGGAATGTAACACCAACGGTTTTAGGATGACTGCGTTTATTTCCCAACATATTCAGTTGTCTGTCTTCAATCAATTTTATCTATTAGGAACGTGTGAATGGTCTCTTTTAGGAATGTAAAACGTAGGCTGTTCTAGCTGTTATTTATGTTATCAAATATTGTAGTGTTTTATCAAGTGGTTCTTTCAATTTTATTGCCAATAAGCATAGCATTACAAAAAGCTGTAATCGGAGCCATAATTTTGAAAGGGTGAAAGTAGGAGTAATATTGAAGATAAAGTATTTCTTTTATGTATTTAGTCAATTTTATGGTCTGAAACCACCCAAATTAGTAACGGGGAGTTAGACACTCATGTTACATTATAAACTTTTTGCAATGGGTTCATTCAAATCCTGTCAATTTTTTATTCTACTCACTTCTTATAGGAAAATTGCATTCGACTTATCAAATGTGTAGTTCCAGTAGGGAATATTAATAAACAGTATTAGAAAAGATAACCCTCTGTAATGAATAATACAGTTGTTTAAACATAATTTATAACGAAGATAGCCCGTCTCCTATTTCAGGAATCGAACTAAAATAGTCCATAATTTCTTTCTTAGATAAAGTCGCAGCAGTGGTGTTGTTCATACATATAGCTATACAAGATTATATACCGGTCGACTTTTTATCGAAACTAGACATCCTGACATCGGGTTTTAAGTTCAACGAGGTGGGCTGTGCCCGCCGCGTTGCAGCGGGGATGTTCCGTGTGGGGATGTAATGTTTTATTTTTAAATCTCACTAAATATTTTTATATGTTGTTTAATACATATTAAGAATTTTTGCTAGAGTTGAATTATCACATGTTACAACCGTTTGCAATTACATTTTGATCTTTTCGCGTTCAATTTTGAACGCTATATGAGACACTTAACACAATATCACATCGTTAATTGTCTGCCGCTATGAACCTCTGTTGCTATGCACGGGTACTCGCCTAGTCTTATATAATAAAGGAGTAAACACTTAACAACTACATTGAAATAGATTCATAAGAAAGATTTATAGATCAAACACAATATGTTTTTTAATGGAAACCGAAGATTTATAGATCAAACACAATATGTTTTTTAATGGAAACCGGTACGGTACCAGTTTAAACGAACCCGGTTCAGAACCAGTATCAGGCATATTCTCGGTTCCGGGAACGGTACCGTCATTTTTGGCCGGAAAAAAACCGGTACCACCAAAACGGTGCCGGTTCGGTACCATTTTGGTACCGTGCTCGTCTCTAACACAAACAAATACCCAAAATGCATGCTTAAAAAGAGCAAACGGTTGTTCGACTGATCACAGGAAAAGTGTGCATACCAAGACCAAAATCTTAGATGCATTGTTGGTTCCAGGTTATGTAAACTATTGAAAGTGTCTTACGGCTCTAAATAATGATCCATAACTTCCTCAGTCTCATGTGAGCTACCAACAATTAAAATGATAAACACATGGGTAGACGATAACCATCAACATCAAAATTGGCATAACAAGTTCTATAATATGTCCACAAAAGTTTACAAACACGCAAACTCACGATACGTTCCAAATTCAAGAAAATCACATCAGCACTACATGAAACAGACATCTAAAATAGGTTTTAAACTCTACGCATAAAAAAAGCAACAGAACCTTAAACTTCAACTTACTGTTCCAATTTTTCAAAGCTTCACTTGTCTATCATAGATCCAGCTGAATGGCATCATCGGGCCTTCTTTTGCCCTACCTGCAGCCCTCTCCTCAAGCCTTCTGATTCTTGGTGGCAACCCACAAACATACTCTTGGGCCTTGCGCCCTTCACCAGATAGCCCGGTTAAGTCAGCCACTTTCCACCGACCCACCAGAAATTCTAGAATATCTGCATAGTCTTTGGCAGTATAGACACCGAGTCTTTGTGCAACAGCTGAGAAATGTTCAAAGAGGTTGTCATCACGCCCATCATACATCAAGTGTGCAGGCATTGAGATCTTTTTCCTCATCATGTCAGCAAAAGCAAGAACCGTGCCGTCAGGGTCAATTTCAAATAGTTTTTCGACAATTTTGGTGTAGGCCGTTTCGTGCCTTTTCTCATCGGCTGCGATTATACCACAGATTTGGGCCAGTTTTAGGTCACCGTGTTCCTTTGCATGACGAGCAGTGTTTCCATGGGATACGAAAGTTGCACGTTCTTGAAAGGAAGTGTAGATGAAACCAAGATAGGGACTGTTTTCAGTTCGAGGATCCTGAAACAGAAAAGGTTCATGAGATGAATAGAGATATTTATGTTTTATCTCAAATGGGTCAACCATGTTAAGCTATAAGATTATACTCCGTAACTAAAAATAAGGGGTAAACTGAGTCGTTGAAAGTGATTCGCCAACCAATTCTAATGCATAGGACTTTCTAGATCGCCTTACAAAGAAAATTCATTTCTACTGAAATAATATAGGATTGTCCTCGTTTTAANTAAACTATTGAAAGTGTCTTACGGCTCTAAATAATGATCTATAACTTCCTCAGTCTCATGTGAGCTACCAACAATTAAAATGATAAACACGAGGGTATACAATAACCATCAACATCAAAATTGGCATAACAAGTTCTATAATATGTCCACAAAAGTTTACAAACACGCAAACTCACGATACGTTCCAAATTCAAGAAAATCACATCAGCACTACATGAAACAGACATCTAAAATAGGTTTTAAACTCTACGCATAAAAAAAGCAACAGAACCTTAAACTTCAACTTACTGTTCCAATTTTTCAAAGCTTCACTTGTCTATCATAGATCCAGCTGAATGGCATCATCGGGCCTTCTTTTGCCCTACCTGCAGCCCTCTCCTCAAGCCTTCTGATTCTTGGTGGCAACCCACAAACATACTCTTGGGCCTTGCGCCCTTCACCAGATAGCCCGGTTAAGTCAGCCACTTTCCACCGACCCACCAGAAATTCTAGAATATCTGCATAGTCTTTGGCAGTATAGACACCGAGTCTTTGTGCAACAGCTGAGAAATGTTCAAAGAGGTTGTCATCACGCCCATCATACATCAAGTGTGCAGGCATTGAGATCTTTTTCCTCATCATGTCAGCAAAAGCAAGAACCGTGCCGTCAGGGTCAATTTCAAATAGTTTTTCGACAATTTTGGTGTAGGCCGTTTCGTGCCTTTTCTCATCGGCTGCGATTATACCACAGATTTGGGCCAGTTTTAGGTCACCGTGTTCCTTTGCATGACGAGCAGTGTTTCCATGGGATACGAAAGTTGCACGTTCTTGAAAGGAAGTGTAGATGAAACCAAGATAGGGACTGTTTTCAGTTCGAGGATCCTGAAACAGAAAAGGTTCATGAGATGAATAGAGATATTTATGTTTTATCTCAAATGGGTCAACCATGTTAAGCTAAAAGATTATACTCCGTAACTAAAAATAAGGGGTAAACTGAGTCGTTGAAAGTGATTCGCCAACCAATTCTAATGCATAGGACTTTCTAGATCGCCTTACAAAGAAAATTCATTTCTACTGAAATAATATAGGATTGTACTCGTTTTAACACTTAAATTTATATAAAATTTGAAATTATCCAAACCACCCATTTTGCTATCACTATTAAGACTTGGTGACCAATTCTAGGCATGGAGAAAGAAAGCGGCTAGCCTTCTTATTGGCTAGCCTTCTTATTTATAAAGAAATCCCATACAAACAAGACAATATAACTAAATAATGAATGAATAACCGGAAAAATAGGGTGGTAACTTTAACCCATTAATATATAAAAGGACTGAATTAAGTTGTATATTAGCTCAAATGCATCAAAGCAAACAATCAAGCTAAAAGGTTTTTAATGCATATCATTACAACCTACTAATCTTTTCATTCAACGTGTTCAATTATTATTGTATGAGATTAGAGATGTCCCAAATGGACAATAAAATGTTAGCAGGTCAGCATGGGCCGACTTGTCTCATCGCGTACTAGAATTGACCCGTTTCCCAACCAACCCAAGTTGCCACCTCTAGAAAAATTAAATATGACCGACAAAAGTTCAAGATGGGAAGCAATTTACCATTCCTGACCCGATGAGATACTGAGTTGTCTTCTGAATCTGCCTCATGTCAACCCGCCCACAAAGGTAGAGATAGGTATGAAGAAGGTCACCGTGCCTGTTTTCTTCAGCAGTCCAAGCCCTGGTCCAAATAGCCCAAGGTGTAAGGCTAGCACCGGTCTCATCCCTTACACCATCAAGGGTATTAAGCATAGTTTGGTAGGTAGGCAGAGCTTCCTCTGTAATCATATCTCCAGCCAAAACAACAAAATATTCATCAGGAAGCTCGTTGGCCCTAGCCCTTAGTTCCCTCACTTGCTCAACAAATCCATCAGATGCAGGATCTGGTAAGAAATCCTGTGCTTGCCAACATTTCTCAACGGGCTTCAGATGGGTCAATATATTCTGCTCAGCCCAACCCTCTATGGATTTGAAAATCTCGATCTTCTGTGGTGGCATAGAGTGTGTCACCTGAACGTGAACCTCTCGTGGAGGTGTAAAGGGCTTTTTGGTTTCAACCCTGTGTAAGAAAAATAATCATTAAAACCAACAATATCAAATAAAATAAAATACAAGAACGTATTTCCTTTCAATGCTAATCAACTAGCTTCGATACTTATGGACAAAAAGATTTTCGAGGAAAATGCTTGGTAGAATTATAATAGTAGCAAAAGTTCCTTAAAAAACACGGAAATTGTTTTACCATATGTAATATGGATGTTAAAGTCATGTGACATACAGATGGGAATTTTACTGATAATACTAACAAAGTGATAAAAGTAACTTATGGAACCCAAAAGAAGTTTGGACCTCACGTTTTTTGTGTAGGGAGTGACGTTTTCTACTTTTAATGGACATCATAAAATTCAATAACAATCAGGAGTCACAGAATGCAGGTCCTCTGAGGGTCAGTCCCATTACTGGAAGCATCTTGAAAAACACTTATCGGGATCATAATCTCCCATGAAATGTAATTGTTTATAGGTACTTAATACTAGCCGAATGTGGCACATTCAGCATATTTTAATAAGAGATGGAAGCCCAAATGATTAGTAAAAGCACTAGAGTATGAAGCAGAACAATCTTCAGTCAAAGTTAACAGAACGGGACTGAAACAAAATCCATCCAAACACGCAATAAAAAGGTGCTGAGAAAAAAAATGCAAGGAATGACGAGCGTGCAACAATCAGATTGGTTCATAAATCAACCGTGGGATGAAAGGATTATCAAAAATTAGACCGTGATTCAATGAAAGAAGCCATGTTCACTAAAAGAAATAACAATTACCACATGAGAGACCAAATTAACCGGTTTCATAGATAAATCCAGCAAAATATCAAACATCCAGCTACATTACAAAAATTGCACATAATAGCCAAAGGTGACACAAGTGAGAAACATATATACTACATTAGTAGCAATTACACTAGTCAAGTAACAAAAACGCTTGAAAAAATACTACACTTGTATCAAGCAGCTTTAAATTGTTTCAAAAAAAATAAAAATAAAAATAAAAGTAAAAATAAACAAAAACAAAAAACAAAAAAAAAACCGATGACCAAAATAACTAAAGAAACAACAAAAAAAAAAATGCAAGCATCTGCATTTATGTTGGTTTGTCCCGACAAGTATATAAAAAATTAAAACTCAGAAGATATATAAAATAAACAATTTGTCATTTATTGTAACCAGAAGAACACTCAAATTCCAGAAAATAATTTCACGCAAGTTACACATTCCATGAAGTTATAAAATATATAAAAAGCAACATGCAAGTATCTTTGTATCGAGCAGATTGTTGACGACATTATGGGCAGACTGACAACAGAGTTTGGCAAAATATACCACCAAATTCTTTCATTAAAAAACACGAAAGGGACCAAATAAATACCAGAAAATGAATCACATGTTCTATCCAACCCACAAAATCCTTATTTTTTTAAGAAACATATTAATACCAAAACTATGTCACATGTTCTATCCAACCCACATAAATACTACAGTATACATTTTCTATTAAATCTGTAAATCACACATCAAAACGATTGATATATAAGCCGTTTAATCATTTAAAAAAACACGATCTATAACTTAGATAATATGTAATATATATGAGTCATAGTCTCATATATGTTCACCTAACTATAAAATACAAACACATAGTCCAAATGTCACAACTAAACACATGAAAGTAAAATATTCCAGGGAATCAACATTTTAAAAACTATATTTCACATCGTCGTCATCGAAATCTCAATCATAGTCAGTTCTTCACAACAACCTTATTGTCCTAAATAATATCCCACTCTTTCAAATCTACTAGTAATACTCAAATTCACACCAACTAAATCAATAGTAGTTCCGTATAAATAGTAGTTGCATATTAGATCAAATAAACTAACTCATTTTACGGAGTTAAATCATTTCACACCATCAGACTCATCTAAACTGATTTAACGGCATCAAAACATGAAATTAAAACTAACAAAACTAGGTCATTTCCCCGACTCGAATTCATCAAATTCATCAAAATGAACAAATAAACCTATTTAAAACTAACAAACTTAGCAAACTAAATTAACAAAATTAGCAAAATAACCGATTTTACAAATAAATCAAACTCATCAAACACATCAAAATCAATAAACATCAAACAAATTAACCGATTTAACGGCATCAAAACATTAACAAATCAGGTCATTTCACATAACCAAATTAATCTAAACATCAAATTAACATATAACAACTAATTTTACGCATATATATATCGATTCATCGAATTAACGGGGTGTTTGTTTCGCCTTATATATCCGCCTTACGGCTTATTTGGTTTTCGGATACATCGAAATTAATAAATAACAAATAACAGATATAAAAATCAGTAACAAACTATGCGAAATTAACGGATTAGAAAATAACAAACAATGACGTCATTTCAAATACATGTAATAAAAATAATAATAAAAAAAAGTAAGGAAACTACTCACTTAGGTGAAGAAGAACCAATGGTGGAAGCCATCATGGTGTATTTAACATTACTACGAGATCTCAGATTCTTCGATGAAGGAAACGAATCAGTTAGTTTCGATTGGAAGAACGTAACTGGACTACTCGTAGTCATCCTTACCGCCATCTGATTTATTTCGATGATTGGTACTGTTACTGTTACTGTGTGTGTGTTTTTGATGGTGTTTTAGTGTGTGTTTGTTTTTGCTCCACACAAGTAAAGAGAGTAGTGAAGGCCGATGTTTATTATTTTATAAACTGTTTGTTACGCTTTTCGTCCTTTGGTTTAGGTTTGTTTTTGTTTATGCCCTTGGATGTTTGTTTAAGCTTGTATGTGGGCTTACGAGCTTATTTGTTTTTTCGGTTTATATTTTATAAGCCTCGATTTTTCGGTTTATTTCGAGGCTTTATATAAGTTTATTATGTTATAATAAACTTATATAAGACTAAAAGTCTTGAAATAAGTCGGAAAATGGAGGCTTATGAAATATAAGCTGAAACATGAATAAGCTCGTAAGCCCACATATAAGCTTAAACAAACACCCCCTGGCTTGCGGTTGTGTCAAAAGAGAAATGATTGAGGAAACCAAAAAGTATAGTTAATGTTATGTGTAAAATTGTGTGTTAAGAGTTGATTGGTTTCTGAATAAATGGGTCAAACAAAAACCTGACATATTAGTTAGCATAAAATTTGGATTTAACCGTCCAATGTTTTAGTGTGTGTTTGTTTCAAGGTTTATGAAATTGTTTGTTGTATATTTATTTAACACATGGTTGATTGGCTTTTCAGCTCGATCACTTCAATCATTTCTCAATCTGGATAGCTAATATTTATTTAAAATTACTTATTAGTGATGCTCTAAGAATCGGTTTTTTCATTAAAATGATCGAGCTGTTGGTTTAACTAGCTTATTTTTGCTTCATACCAACTTACAGTGACAAAACAGGATCCGAATTTAATAAATTCAACCACTCAGGTCAATCGAGATTTTATAACATGGTTTACTAGTCTATATACTTAAGCGTATAGACTTAAAAAAAAGTTATAAATGTGTTTTAGCTTGTGATGTGTGACGGTGTAACAAGTTTATTTATCGGAAATCTGATAAGCTATTAGATTTATTTGAAATGACTTGTTAGTGATGTTTTAAAAATTGGTTTGTTATCAATGTAATCAAGCTTTTGGAGTTTAATCGACAATTTAACTAGTCTCGTTTGTTCCAAACAGGTTTCTGGTTCAACGAACTCAACCGACGAGGTCAACTAGAGCTTTAAAACATTGTTTAGTAGTTTATATACGAAATAGGCTTATGAAAAAAGTTATAAAACAAGCTTATTAAGTTTGTAACAAAACTATTGTCGGCAAAACAACCAACCGTGAGTTTGTGGTGTTGCTTATTTGTTAGTGTAACTATTTTTACCTATAATTTGTGGCATAATTATTAGGACAACCATTTTGAAGAAACTTGCACTACATGCAATGGCTAGTGGTACTGTTGGAATTTATTTCTAGTCTGTGGACTTGTTCAAATACCTTGACTCTTATGAATTCTTTAGCATTGTTTTAAGTAAATGTTTATGTTGTGTATTGTTTAATGAGTTCTAAAATTTGTGAGGTAGCTTTTATGATTGTTTCCTAAGTCTTAAATTATAATTACACAGTGTATAACTTAAAGTTATTTATTTTTCTTACATGCATCATAACACTTTTATTTTATTTTCTATCTTAGACAAGTATTTTTTTTAGTTTTTGTTTAGTTTCGGTCTTGTTACCCTGTATTAATCTTTCGCATGGGTAATTTA
The DNA here is from genome assembly GCA_014162995.1 of Artemisia annua. NCBI lineage: Eukaryota > Viridiplantae > Streptophyta > Magnoliopsida > Asterales > Asteraceae > Artemisia > Artemisia annua. Next base: position 43,551 of record LBNU01022656.1, read on the forward strand.
CTTCAGAGAAATGATTTGGATGACTAAAAACATACATAATCTATGACTAAACTACGTGTTAGCATTTTGTTGGTTGCAACAAAGAGACTCACTTCTTCAGAGATCATGAAATTATTTCCACGCAATTTAAAACTTATCTCGACGACTCAAACTTGTAGTTCATTTTTTGAATTCTTTAAAGTAATTCCTCTATCTGAAATAACTTTAATGATCTGAGAGTAAATCTCCTATTAAAGTTTTAACTAGTCTATCATTTGGATGTTCTAACCAACAATATAAGTAATTTTTCTCATGTACTTTTTCACTCAAAACATAATAATGGTGCATAATTTCATTTGAACGCTCGTAAAACTATGTTAAATGTTTCGTTCTATGGGCAAACATCGACACATGGTTTGTTGCGTCATGCTCATCACGAGACGTCGTTAAACTCTTTGGGTGGAGTTTGTCGACTTTACGATGATAGTTAGTCAAATGTGACATTCAATAATCATAATCAAACAATCACTTAACTATAAGTAATAATAAGAAATAAATGTATTAAAGCAATTTTACATTGACTTTAGAAATTAGTTACACTATACCAAACACATGTCTATTGATCTATAAGACTATAACTATCATATGTCATAATTAAAATTTAGCTACACTAAAACATCATATGCCATAAGTAAAAGATCAATGGTACCCAACTCCGTCTTTCACGTAGTATGGAAAAGATGAGACGTAGACAACATTATCCCTACCCGAAGATAGAAAGACTGCTTTCAGAAAACCTTCAGCCTTACCCGTAAAACATCATATGTCATAATTAAATAACTAAACAGCTGATTATAATCATATAATGCTAATGATAACCTTTTACTATCTTTTGGTTTAGGAGTACACAAATTTAGACCTTTGACAAAATAAAATTTAGATAGTTTGAGGGCCAAAAAAGTACAAAATCAAAAAAACTGGGACCCAAAAGAGTTGTTGCAAATGGAAACTGACAAAAAACAAGCAAGTAAATGAGGGGGTGGCCAACAATGCCAATAGGCAAAGAAAATGACAAGTCATGTTACACTTGGCACCCCTGTTGATTCCCTTATTTGCCAACTCAACCCCTTTTATTTTCACCACCGCTACATTGATATTATCGAAAGAAAAAAATCTTGATTTTTTATTTTTTGGTTTGTTTTGTTTAATTACGACACGTCACAGTCATAGTCACATTCACCGATTCACACATAGTCACATACCTTGGATTTGCTCCCACCAAACTATTGTAAATGTTCCCTTTTTTGCGTTAGTTTGTTTATCCCATGGAAAAAGATGGCTAAAAATATGTTTTCATACATAACATGTTCAAGTACTTTTGAGCTAAGGCCGGTGCAACGCTCGTCTTCTTAACTTTCATTTCAGTGACACATCAACTTTTAATCACAATGCCAAACCACCATTTAACAGTTGTGATAACCACTAAACCAATAAATAAAAATATAATCACTTTATACAAACCTATTCCGCTATATATTATGTAAACACTCACACACTTGCAAACCTAAATAAAAATAATAATAATAATAATAACATCTCTTTTCCTTGATTTTCGTGAGATGGTATTCAGTTATCACTGTCGAACCAACCAAAAACTTCATCTCCACACGCCAAACTTACGTCCCGTCATGGTGTTCACGTGTGAAAGGTACCTTCACTTAACCATTTAAGGGTGGGCTAGTGGCAAAAGGGCTTGCGACTATCATTCTAAAATGTGTGAGGTCTCAAATTCAATTCTTGCTAGGCCCAAACAACCTTAAGTTGTCACGCAAACCTCCTGAAAGGGGAGGGCTTTACATGGTTTGAGTTTGTGTGGCGGTGGATTCAAACCCCGCGAATTAGTCGGCCAAAAGGTCGGAAATCATGGTAAAAAAAAAAAAAAAAAAAAAAAAAAAAAAAAAAAAAAAAAAAAAAAAAAAAAAAAAAAAAAAAAAAAAAAAAAAAAAAAAACCCTTCACTTCATTTACACAAGTATAGCATTACAAAATCTTTTAATGTCAGATAACTATCTTACAGTATATAAACCACAAAACTTATATCATATTCACAAGTTTTCAAAAAAGATTTTAATTCACAACCATTTTAATAAAGAACTTCTAACACAATATGCTTTTTTTTTAAAGATTTTAATCTACAACTATTTTATTAAAAAACTTCTCACACAACATAAGGTATTAATAGACCTGTTTATCAAAAACTTGATTTGTCTCTCATGATATTAAAAGATAAACAAATAAAAACTTAAATATTTATCAAAAGCTTGACGTTTTCTTATAGGAGAAGGCTTAGAATCTGAATCCCAACCTTTTTTTTAATGGAAACGTAATTATATTCTCTTGTGAAAAAGAATACTAGTAATATGTAGGCTTTAAGTCACGCGAGTATATGTACTCAGGCTCAACTTTGTTATTCATCATTGTGGTAAAGTTTTATAAGTATGGCAAATCATCAACTTACAGACTTTCTTATTTAATCTCTTATATAATAAGAGAATATACATAATGGACAATCAAGTTTTTGAAGAGTTTTCAATTTGATTAATGAGAGCTTGATTTTACTACGTAGGCGAAATTTAGCATTATTACTGACCAATTGAAAGTCAAAATTGAAAAAAAAATGGTTAAACTTTAAGAAATTTGATGAAGAAAAAAAATATAAAAACATAGTTGTCAAATTGGCGGGGAAAAAAAAGAAAATCTTTTATATAATACAAGAATTACATCATTTCAGAGTGTTTTTCCAAATCCCTTCTCATTGGAAAAAAAATTAGACCAATACGAGAGCTTGATTTTGCCACGTAAGCGAAATCGAGCGACGTGATTGGCCAATAAAAAGTCAAAATCGAATCTTTTATATAATAAAAGAATTACATCATTTCGGAGTTTTTTTAACAAAACAATCTTAGTGGAAAAAAAATTGGACCAATAGGAATGCTCGATTTTGACACATAGGCGAAATCGAGCAATATGATTGGGCAATAAAAAGTCAAAATTGAATTGATTTTGGTCAAACTTTAATAAATTTGGTGGAAAATTTGATTGAGGAAAAAAAACACATAAAAATATAGGTGTCAAATTTATGAAAATAAAAACTTAAAAAAAGAGAAGGTAATTAATAAATCATTAGTGGTTGAATTTTAAATATATTATATGGAGTTAAGTGTAAAATTAAAAATCTCCATGTTTTTTGATAAATTTTGATAATAAACAAATAACCCCTTACACTTTATACCCCCTACACTTTATAATATGAACTTTGTTTACAATTACATGAGTATTAGTTTTAGAATACTTTAAATACTGTTTAAAATAAATATTAGTTTTAAATTTTCATCTACTAAATATCTTTTTACTATGTACGTTAAATATAAATAAGAACTCATGTTATCTTATTTAAAAGTTTAATCTATACGTACACGGGTTTGAATATTAAATACAGTTAAATTATTATTAACAATAATATAAATATCAAATGGTAAGTATGAGTTACTGTGATATGAAAATAAATATACGCGATTGTACTTATAACGACTCATGTAATTATTATTTATAGTTTATATACGGATATCCAGAAATTAAAAACATTTTTAAAAACTTTACGGAGTATATTTTAACTTCATCTACGCTCATTATGTGCTACTAAACTCGCATATTTTTTACAACATGATATTAGTTAAAGTTAAACAACAACATCAACCTCAACATTAACATCTATGTCGGCTAAACAAACTTAAATCTTTCATCAAATAAAATTTTTACAAAATTTAATTGATATTAATACATAATGAAAAACTCATGCATACTTATTAGTTGTACTTATATAATAATTTTCACGGGTACATTTTTATATATCCATATAGTAAACAAAAATTTTAAAATAAATTTGATTTATGTGTAAACTCATGTGATCAAATAACCTTTGGCCCAATAACATTATAAGAAGATACGCTCAAGAATCAAATACAAGGTCGATGCGACGGTTATATTTACAATTTCTGCTAACTATTTTTCTTATTTTCGCACATGTTGATGCTCTAACTTTTTAAAATATACATAAGATTTTCTGTTTTTAAACGATAATACTATATAATTAAATTTTTCTGAAAAACCCCGTGCGTGCACGGGTATTATAACTAGTTGATTTTGGTTAAACTTTAATAATTTGGCGGAGAATTTTATTAAGGAAAAAAAACACATAAAAATATAGGTGTCAAATTTATGAAAATAAAAACTTCAAAAAAGAGGAGGTAATTAATAAAACTTTAGTTGTTGAATTTTAAATATAGTATGTGGAGTTAAGTGTAAAATTATAAATCTCCATGTTTTTTGATAACTTTAGATAATAAACAAATAACCCCTTACACTTTATACCCCATACACTTTATAATATGAACTTTGTTTACAATTACATGAGTATTAGTATTGGTTTGAGACTTCCATCAATTAAACTTACAAAATTTTATAAATGTACGAATTAGTTTTAATATACGTTAAATACTTTTAAATTAAATATTAGTTTTAAACTTTTATATATTAAAATAGCTTTTTACTATGTACGTTAAATATAAATAAGAACTCGTGTTATCCTATTTAAAAGTTTAATCTATACGTACACGGGCTTGAATATTAAATACAGTTAAATTGTTATTAGCGGTAATATAAATATCAAATGGTAAGTACGAGTTACTGTGATATGAACATGAACATACGTGATAGTACTTATAACGACTCATGTAATTATTATTTAAAGTTTATATATGGGTATCCGGAAAAACATTTTTAAAAAACTTTACGGAGTATATTTTAACTCCATCAACGCTCATTACCTGCTACTAAACTCGCACATTTTGTACAACACAATATTAAAAGTTATAGCTAAACAACAACATCAACCTCAACATTAACATCTATGTCAGCTAAACAAAGTTAAATCTTTCATCCAATAAAATTTTTACAAAATATTAATTGATATTAATACATAATGAAAAACTCATGCATACTTATTAGTTGTACTTATACACGGGTAAATTCTTATATATCCATATAGTAAACAAAAATTTTAAAATAAATTTGATTTATGTGTAAACTAATGTGATCAAAGAACCTTTGGTCCAATAACATTATAAGGAGACACACTCAAGAATCAAGTACAAGGTCGATGCCACGGTTATATTTACAATTTCAGCTAACTATTTTTCTTACTTTCGCACATGTTGATACTCTAACTTTTTAAAATATACATAAGATTTTCTGTTTTTAAACGATAATACTATGTAATTAATTTTTTTTTGAAAACCCCGTGCGTGCACGGGTATTATCACTAGTAAAAAGTAAATAGAAAGAAGGGATAATTAATAAAATTTTAAATAAATTATATAGATTTAAGTTAAGTTATCAGTTTTCATATTTTTTAATAACTTTATAAATTTTACAAATGTCAGACGTTATACCTAGTAGACTTTGTATTTTTTAAATAAAAAACATATACGTTGTTGTTATTTATAAATATTATTATCATTATGGATTAAATTAATGTATAAGCACAAGATTATAAATATCAAAATGAAAAATAAATTACTGTGATATGTAAATATATACATGAGATTGTACATATACTAACGATTTATGTAATTATTTTTTATGAGTTTCATACGAGTATTTGGGAAAGTATTTTTTTTACTACTCATGTTCAATAACATTCATGTTATTCTTCCTAATTAGTTTATCCGTGCATACGCAGGTTTAAATATTAAAAACGATTGATATTATTATTAACGGGAATATAAAGATCAAAATGAAAGCACGGGTTACTGTGATATAAAACTAAATACAAGAGAGTTACGTATAACAATAAATTATGTAATCCCTCTTTAAATGTTTAAATAAGAATATCCAAAAAACATTATTTTAAACTTTGTCTTTAAATTCATCAAGTGCCATTATGTGTTATTAAGCACTCATAATGTCTACAACATGATCAATAGTTAAAATATAGATAGCAACATCAAGCTCAATAAAATGCGAGCTAAACAACGTCAAATCTTTCGTCGAATAAAAATCTATACAAAATATTAATAGATATGAAAACTATAGAAAAAACAAATCTAAGCAATGAATTATTTATAGTTATTTTAAATAAAAATACACAAGGATCTAAAACTATTAATCTTTATGTAAAATATAAAAAATAATAATCTCATACGTGCATGAGGTCTAAAACTAGTTTCGACTGTAAACATTATGCAAATTATAAGTTGTATTAGAAAAATAACTCATGCATCAAACTACCTACGCATACATGATGTTAGACCTCTTTATTCCATATCGACATGTTAAAAAAAAATTATTTTTTTTTCAATTGGCATTGTTGGTTTTATAGTCTTGATTGGTCTCACATGTGTTGTCCCATCATGTTGTATCTTTCAAATTAGTGTCATAGGATTGTATAATTTTTTTTTTTTCTTTTCATATCATCATTTAATCGCCTTGATTATTTGAAGTGAGATGACTTATATTGTAATTTGTTGTACTTTTGTTTGGTTTTACAATATCGTTGTCTTTTTTGAAAAAATTGCTGATAACCTTAAGAACAAAAAGTTGGTTGTTGACAAAAATAGTTTGACATTTGACGATGAAAAACGCTTACGCATACAAATATAGAAACGCCCCTCTTGGAACCAGTACACTATCCCTAGTAACATATACTAATGCTTACAATAACATCCAACGTAAGGAACTCGATATAATTGTGCATCGATCTATTGATTATATATCGTGAAAGCAACAAATTAAACTATCCTCTTACGATACATACAAATTTGCAATGGTGATGCCAACTTTTTTAAAGAGGAGTGCTTTATCTAATTTGAGTTTGTGCAACAATAAACTTAGATCAGTAAAAGGTCGCAAATCATAGTTCTAGAAAAGAATAACTGATAACAATAGCTTGTACGACTTTTGATAGGACCCAAGACATTTTTAGCGTACTAGTGTATGAGTGTATAACTAAAACTCAAAATTATTGTAAACTTGTGCCTTATTAGAGATATTTGTAAGATTATGTGAGATATGTTGTATATTAGTGTGTAAAAAATTGTTCATTTTTAAAGTATATAGTACAAAAACAGCTTACTATAAATGTCTATAAACTAGTTAAAATTAAAAGAAATGCTAGAACTAGAAAAATTTTACAAAAATATATTCACACAATGACATGTTATCTAATTTGTATCATTCTATTTCTTACTTTTTTTTTTCTCTTTTATACATGCACAAATAAACATGACATGACATTGTGTGAATTTTTTTTATTTTTATTTTATTTTTATTTTTTATTTTTTATAAATTTTTTTTGGATTCTAAACAATTTTCTAAATTTAAATACTACCACTATTTTAGCTTGTCACTCGTTCCCTTTACTAAACGCCCACTGTTTTGTTGGTTACAAATTGGAGTTTCTTCTTTTATAAATTTTTTAATTTCAAAACGAAGCATTTAGATAATGGATTTGTTAAACATAACCTTATGAATTTTGTTCTATAAAAAATAAATAAATAAATAAAATCCAACTTTATGAATTTTGTTCTTAAAAAAAAAAAAAAAAAAAAAAAAAAAAAAAAAAAAAAAAAAAAAAAAAAAAAAAAAACCTTTAGTGAAGGCTTCATTTAATACAACAATATTTCTCACCTCATTTAATGGTATACTATTATGCAATAATCACCTCATTTAATGTATGCTTTTCTTTGAAAATGACCAACAAATCACAATCAAATATATATACACCGCATAAACGAGTTTGTTTATTATGGACCAACCTAGTTTTAACGCTGGACGTAATAAGAAGACTCTAAAATCGTATTTATTACTGTCACCTTAGTATCATATCAGCTTTATCTTCACAACTAATTTCACCACCATCTTAATGTAATAAAAGAATCAAATTCACCACCAAACACACATACAAAAACACGAAAAACGCACACTCAGAACCGAGTCTTGCAATGTTGCTATGCAAGACGCGTCCTCATGGTCCTTACGTAATAAGAACAACGAGTCTAACCAGTGCCAGCAAGTTCGTTTTGTTATTACGGGTAACTAAGCCTGCTCTTCATTTATTTTATTTTTTTTCGCGCACACCACTTATCTCACACTATCTAGAAAATTGTCTCAAACGAGACCCATTGATGGACACACTAAAAGTCTTTTTTTTTTTTTTTCTTCCTTAATTTTTTTTTCAATGATAATTTATAATCAATAATTAGTCAATTATGTGTCTTTATAGCATAAATTTGACAATCCCTTACTAGCACTAACTAGGTACCATTATTTTTAATTGTTCTTGGTCAATTCATTTAGTCTTTCGCACTATATATAGCCTTTTAAGATCACTAGACCTCTTTTTTGTTCTAAAAATAATACAAATTGAAAACGTGAAAATATATATATATATATATATATATATATATATATATATATATATATATATATATATATATATATATATATATATATATATATATAAGTACTTTGTAAAGTTATTGATTTTTATCGTCACAAAACAAAAAGAAAACCGGGTTTGTTACAAAACCAACAACGTTCCACTTTATGATCTTAAAGTCTATAACCAAAATCCATTTCATGTGTTAAATGTGATCTTTTTTTCCAGCCCCACTACTAGATCATGGTAGGGAGATTGTAGACGAGAAACATGGACGGGACGATAACACAATTTGACCAGGTGAATTAACGAAAAATTATACAAAATGAGGAACACAATTTTTCTGGACCAGGTGCATTTATGAAAAATCCAGTTCTTTTACAAAAATTAACATTATGCCACAAAATTTCATGAGTGTCCCGGGACCCACCCTGTCCCTGCCGAGAAAGACACAGTAGCCAGAGGTGGTGAGAGGAATACTAAGGCAGCTTGCCCAATCTGCATCTGACTGTGCTATGTGGAAGGCGTGGTAGAGGCATAAAGCTTAAGACGACCATGCTCAAGCACGCCTTTCACATATTTATAGCACACATAACCTAGCTAGTGAAGATTCTGGACATGCTGAGCGTGGGCCTAAATCATATATAAGATCAATAACATCTTTTTGTCAAGCTCGACCAGGGTGGTTGTAATTTCGAGCATGTATCCATAAGACCCGTACGACTAAGATAGACATAACATAACACGACGTAGTTACGTAGTTAGGCTCGTTTATAGTCCTAGACGACTAGGTAAGAACAAAGTTTTACACTCATAAAACATTTACTTGTTTATTATCATACATCAATATTCTGTAATCAACCAATCTGTAATGTATCATACACTCATATTACCCGGAAAAAAAGAAAAAAAGAAAAAAAAAAAAAAACTCAAACTTCACCAAAGAATAAAATCAAGACGTTAAAAGAACAAAGAAAAAAAAAATCACACATATCTGTTAAACGGTTTCCTCCCATACGCAGCTGGCATAGAAATAGCTGAATCAATGCTCCTATCCCCAATAGACCGCGGAGACTTATGTTTTTGCAACACCATTGGAGCTTGTGATATCGTAGAATCTTTGCTTGAAGACTTTTTGTTCCACTTAAATGACGACCCGATGTTTTGTGTTAAAGGAAACGAAAACCTCCTTTTGGAAGATGTCTCACTAGCCGCAGTGCTCGTGAGTCTGTCTTTAGGATTACTCGTTGGTCTTGCTTTAGCTTTAGCTGAAACAGTTGGACTCATGTAATTCGGGACTGAAAATGGGGGACAGCTCATTAAACTATCGTCGTCTTTCATAGGATATGGTGAACCGGAGACACTGCCTTTTGGTTTAGAAAATTTCATTATGTTCGGTGTTGATGAGGGTGGGGTTCGTGTAGGAGTCATAAATTGTTGTCTAGTCTTTGTTGGAACTGTCGATCTTGATGACTTTGGTGTAGGCGTGTCAAGGTTTTCGAATGAAAAGTTTGTATGTTTATATGTGCTGGATTGAGGTCGTGAGTTTGGGCTTGGGCTTGGTTTCTTGTCGAGATTTGATCGTGTAGGTGTGGGTGTGAATTCAGGGGTTTTAGTCATGGGTTCATCGGATGGAAGTTGACGTTCTAACCAGTTCCACCACCATGGAAAGCCACCGGACCGGATGTCGCTTAGATCATTTTGAGCTGACTTTGGTGTCGATTTCCATAACTGAATAATAAAACCTTGTTATAAATGTTTCGGTTTTTGAGATTTCAAAAAGTATGAATGAATGGGTTCAAGATTACCTGGTGTGAGTATGCATACGCCATGGCTCGTTCTCTCTTGATCACTGCCTCCATTTTCTTCTGAAGCATTGCTTCTTTTTCTTCTTTCGTCATCAAGCTATCGTCCCAATGTCCATCGCCCGCTTCCAACTGCATTTGATTCCCAAAATTACTAAACTCAACATGGCTCACTTCAATAAGTGTGCATGCTTGAACACAGCCCGAGTTGTATTCATTAATAAAAATTTAACTTAGTAATATGTCGCTAGATGCTACAGGCAGTAATTTCAACTCATATGTTGTAAGGGATTGATTTGAGTATTGTTTAATCTCTAACAGGTCGGAAATTGTCCAAAGGGTACTATCAATGCATAAAATCTTCTAAATCGTCAATATGAAAAAATGTGTATATTGTAATAGTATGGCTTTTATAATCATGTCGAACAGATAACTAGCATATCAACTTATTGTATGAACCGTAAGCAAGTTAAGTAAAAATAAAAAAGGAAGTCTTACTAGGTTACTAAAGGTCCATTTGCCGGAACTCTCAAGTTCCTTGTCATTTCTATGATTTTGGCCTTGGTTTTCTAACATTTGGATTCTTCGTGACTGAATTTGAGTTTGGACTCTGACCAAAAGTTGCATCTGTTTCATGGCGTTCACAGTTTGTCGTTTCACGTTTTGACCTCTTACAACTCCTTGTAGCCTCACAAGCCCCCTCAAAGCTCGGAAACTCCTCCTTGCCTGTACAATATACACAATATATTTATACACAAACATATACGTACAAAAAAGTGAATTGTACAAATTTCAACCCATTTAAAAGATGGGTCGATCTGTAATATATATGGGTCCAATGGGTAAAAAAAATGCAAAAAATGACCCATTAAAAGTGAAGGGTCAGAACCATGGCGATAAAAAACATTTATGGGGATCGCCCAATTCTACCCATTTTGACCAGAACCCGTTTGACCTGTTACCCAACTTACCCATTTGTCATCTCTAAAACTTTCATTACAAACAAAAGAAAAGCTTACCATGTATCCTCTATACGCAGCCTGTATAATGGTAGCCGAAAGGTGGTGATGTCGTAGAGTTGGCTCTGGTCTATATTTAATTTCCGTGCGTCTTTGAACCACTCTAGGTGGAGAATTCTTTGGGGAAATTGCTCGAGGAGAAGGCACCCTAGGGGAAGGTACCCTAGGTGAAGCGGCTCGTTGAGAAGTGACCCTTGGAGAGGCAGGCCTGGGAGTGGATAAAGGTTGCGGGGTTGTTGGTTGATCAACAGGCAGAGGATTTCCAATAAACATATACTGTTGATCAACTTCCCCCAATATTTTCTCGATGCTGCTCGGCTCTCTAAAGAGAGGAATGAATGATCGGCTTTCGCCATATTTTACTTTTCCTCGCCCCTTTTTGTCGTTAGAATATTTCTTCTCTAGTTCCTGTGACCCAAGCCAACCATGATCAATAACAAGACAATTAATCAAAATCAACACTTTTCTAGTGCCAATGACGTTTTAACCAAAAAAATTTGTTTTTTAAAAATGCAACAGCATATGTAATAATATAAGCATTGGCCAAGGTGTATGAGGTGGCGGCCCGTTAATCAAAAGGTTGTAAATTCAAGTGTAAAGGACAAGGGTGTGTGACCATTTGCCGTAAAAAAAAGCATGACGTTTAAATATTCAACTTACATTTGGTAGCTTGTCTTTGGAGTTGGATGTAAAAACCTTCTTGATCGCTGAAAACCAACTCCCTTTTCTCCCCATGTGTTCCTAGCATTAGTCTGACCTGTAAAGCCGACAACCAGTTAAAAGAAATGGAGGAAAATATGAAATAGGGCGACGAGTTTGTGAAATTTTTGACAGATCATAAAAGCTGGAACTCTGTTCGATTAGCCGAAATTTGCAAGATATCAATGAAAAACAGAGGACTGTTCACTCGTATAAAGCTAAAATGATTAATTTCCATTAACATCCATGAAAGAAACAGTCACGAACCCGCATATAGTGAAGGCAAAGATCTCTATTTCACAAACTCCTAACATAGGAAATAAATTTCGTGACTCACCTTCCTATATAACACAAGGGCAGATCTACATGTTAAGTTACGGGATGCCTGAGAATCCGAAATTATGTTTCTTCGGAAAATTATTAAAAAAAAAAAAGAAAAAANAAAAAGAGACATATCTGTTTTAAAAAATATATAAGAACTACTTATTATATAGCCGGCTTATGGCTTATTTGATTTTAGGTTTATGTTTCATAAACTCACTTTTTTGGCTTATTTTGAAACTTTTCGATATAAGTTCATTGTAATGAACTTATATAAGCTGAAAAGTTTCAAAACAAGCCACAAAAATGAGCTTGTGAAACATAAGCCCAAAACCAAATAAGCCATAAGCCTGCTATATATGCCAAATCTAACACCCCCTTAATTACAATTTACAAGTAATTCAGTTGGCAAAATATTACTGTATGCACTATCCTACTATAAACTTGTTTTTTTTTATGTCCAATACTAACTTCGACAGAAGGCAGATCACACAAAACATCCTTAAAAACATGATCCAAAAATCTTGTTTATAGTCACTAAGCTTACAACATAAAAACAAACATGCAACTCAACAATAAAACCAAAAAAAACATAACTCAAATGATGCATGTAACATATATAAGAACATGTTCTTACCTTAACTATAAAAACCTCCAACCAATATTAATTCCTAGATACCCTTTTTCACAAAGATGTTCCAAAACAAAAGTTGATCACATTCTACACAATATCTTCCCTCTCTCTCTCTCTCTCTAGATTAACTTTTTCTTAATACCACCATAAGCTTTTTTACACACAGTGAATATGTGTATATGTGTGTGTTTTTTGAGAGAGAGAGAGAGAATTTTGAAGGTGAAAATATGAAAGTTTGAATTGAGTTTGGTTTTCTAAGAAGAATGATTATGATTTATGAATATGAAAGAATAATTTTCATAACTTTATTGTCCCCCACCACCTTTCACCTTTTCTAGCTTTATATTCCCGGCAAATTTTATTAAATGCTAATCAAAACTTTAACAATTATTTATAAGAGTATTAGTAATGAGACCACACAAAGAGACCAAACAACATAGTCACATTAGCGTCAACTCAATTTTTTCATTTTTAGATCAAATACAGATCGACCAAATATTCATAATAAAAGGACCGCACACAGAACTAAAAACAACCCCACAAACAAAACAAAAAATAAAATTAACATAACCAAACACTTTTGAAAGTTTCGTCCAATGAGCAGACTAAAGAATCGTATTAGTTGAAGGAGGTAGGGCCGGGGGGGGGGGGGACGTGTCTAAAATTGCAAGACTAACCGAATGGTTTGGTCCCATTACTATCAGTCTAAAACAGATAGTAATGAGACCACAACAAGACAATAAACAACCCTGTCACATCAGTGCTAACTCAGTTTTCCCTCTCTCAGACCAAACACTCGTAGTAAGGAGATCGCAGTTATAACAAAAAACAACCCCACAACAATAAATTAAAACAAAAAACACATACACAAACCAAACCATGTCCACTGACAAACCAAACAAATGCAATAGTCTGAGGGGAGGGGGTGCCTCATTCGGTGGATGCGTGCTATGTGGGTAGACCGACTGCACTATTTAGTCTCATTACCAGTTTACTACTAGTCTAACAATTTCTTAAAATATTTACTTAGAACATTATTTTTTAAAGTGATTTTGAAGTTGTATATGCTAAGTGTATACCCATATGTTACATAGAGTTAGGATCAAATGAGAAGAAAAACTAAAATGAGAAGGATGAGAAGAAACCACAACCACACATTTAAGATGCACCTACAAAAATAGATGCATCTCCCCTTAAATTTCTCCCTCTTATTTGAATTGTGTGGTTGGAAACTTTTCTCACTCTTCTCATTTTATTTTTTCTTCTTACTAGATCCATTCCCATGTTACATATGTTACTTAGAGTATAAATTGTAGTAATACCAAAATTAGAAACTTGTGTTAGCTCATTAATATAAAAAAGAGAAACTATATTTTATATGTAGTGTAGAATTACTGATATTGAAAATTGAAACCCACTAAAGTACGTACGTGCATAACATCTGCTAAAAGAAATCACAAACAAACATAAAGAAATAAATGTTAACACTTAAGATAATTAACTTCTGAGTGATGTTGTAACCAATATAATTAGCAAAATACATTGCAACTTGTATAATGCAAAACTGGAATTTTGATTGTGTAAAATAGCTAAAATTACATACTCGTTGCATAAAAGTTATAGTGTGGCGTAAATTATTGACAATGCTAATTTTTATACAACCTCACACGTCGAATATACATAACTAGGTTCTATCGAAACCATATGTGGTGATGCACAATGCAAGTCGGTTTTATATAGAAACCACAACATTTAAACAAAATCTAACCCTTTTTTCCTAAATATATAGATGAACTTTAAAAAAGGTATTTGAGAGGCTCCAAACAAGTAGACAACCTAAATATTTGGTCACTAACATTTTTAGTTCCTTATAGAGAAATTATAGATAAACAAAAGTTCTATTTTACTAAGATTTGAATGATTGAAAATGAAGTGTTTATAGATAGAGAAAGTGATAGATTTAGCCGCTTACCCACTTGATTTGTGAACCTACCGTGATGCCAACTTCAACTAACTTTACTTAATTGATAAGACTATTTAACACATTAATTGCTTTTCCATCATCATTAACAATTATAATGCCCATCACATAATGATCTATCTATTTAGATTCCTTTTGTATTTGTTACTCACTGCGTCTAAAAATAATTATTTGCCGACAAAAAACACACGAAAACATATTTATATTGTCTTTCTTACTTTTAAAAGAATGACCAATTTACCTTTAACTAATTAATTGTAATACAAAGTACTTTCTTTAAAATTTATAATTATAATATCAAGTAAGCATAATATAGTAAACTTGATCAAATTCTAAATATATTAATAACAATTGATAATTAAATTAGCACATTCGGAAAAAGAAACATTGACTATTAATTTAGGACGAAAAAAATACCATTTAAATACTTTTATAATTACTTTATTGTTTTGTGTTTGTGGTAACGAGTAACGACAGTTTTTCCTCTGCTCATTATTGCTTTAAGGAAAATTCATTACCTTTGATAATTTCATGCTATTTGACCCAATGTTTTTAAAGTTACTTTTGGAACATTAATTTTGACAAAATTTACCATTAACAAAGTTTCAAAGATTATGCACCCCAAAAAAAAATCAAAGTAAAAACATGCATGGTTCTGGTGTGGAAATTTCAACTTTCCACTACGGTTAAATAATTTTCGTTCTTCTAACACCTCACTGCGTATCTTTTCAATTTTTTAAACAATGTAAAGGAAATACACACACAAATTATACTTTAATCGTGATGCTCAAATTTAATCTTCACCCATTTTGACGCCGTTAATTCAACAACAGAAAAATAATTTGCACCGGCTTAAATATCATGCATTATAGTGCGCAAAACATTTAGTATACAAGAAACAAACAATTGTTTCACAAAGCCAACTAGGAGTGTAAACGAGCCGAGCCGAGCCGAGCCTCGTGCTTAACAGAACTTTTTCTCGAGCTCGGCTTGTTTCGATCCTTATCTAGAAAGCCCGAGCTCGGCTCGTGAATTATTCCTAAGCTCGAGAGCTCAGCTCATTTGTGAACATATTTAATTTCTTTGGCTATCTAGTTAGTTTTGAACCTAAAACCTCTTGTGAGGATATCAGAGTACATTACCACTAAACCACTCGAGCATTAACAAAACTTTAACTGATCAATCTTCTAACACAAGTGTTCTTTTATAGGCCAGAATTAGTCAAGATATAGCTATCATAAGATGCAACAAGACCAACATCTCCGGTGTGTCATTCTCTCATCGCAAATGTTCAGTTGACTGGTCAAAGGAGGGCCTCTTTGGAGAATGAGATAGGTTCAATCTCAACTCCTGACTAATTAGGTCACTGGGACATGTAATCATTGTCTGAGCCTAGTATTTGAGGAAAGTTCGGGTTGGTATCCGGTTATGGGTGCATGAGGTCAGGGTTTTTCAACCGATTTACACCTTTTTGGAAAAGATGCAACAAGTATCAAGAAACGAACATAAGAATTGAAGTTATAGAGTATGTTTTTTTATTTATCCATTTAATGATCTTATTGGTATAAAATTGACAAACTTGGCTAAAATTTTGTAGGTGTGGGGCAAGCCGTGTAGAAACAGGCATAGACAAATGATGACTTGAAAAGAATGGGGTTTGGTCCGAGAAAGGTCCATCATCCCATCACCTGCTTACACGCACGTGACTTATTCTTCTTGAACAATTCTTCATTGTTTTATCAACACAACATGTAAAAGAAAATTAAAAAAAAAAAAAAAATATTACATAACATTTTAGTAACAAGCTATTAATCAATGGGTGATAAAACTTAGAAAATTTGTTTTTTTCTTCTTGGAAATAGAGTCGAAAACTCGGCCCTTAGGCAAGACGTGAAAACTAAACCAAACAGCTTGTACCATAATGATAAATATCTCATGTGTAGTGCTCTTCAACCAAATGGTTGCAAATTCAAGTATTGCTTAAAACATGTGATATAGATTTATTATGTATCTATTACGATATAATTAGATGCCGTTAAAAAAACAAAACCGAGCCTAAGGAGAGTTTCAAGCTGAAAATGCTTATCATTGTTTATCATCATAGAATCATGTTAACCAAAACAAATTTGATATAAGACCAAATAATTAATAAGAACTCACGGAAATTTATTCTTTTTTTTGTTCGAGATTGTTTTCCTAGCAGTATGTGTTATAAATTGATTTTTAACACATACGTGCTCGTGTAGCTCATGATGTAACAACTCAATTTGAGTTGATGTAAACTAAAATTCGAGTTTTATATTTCGAGCTTATTTCAGTATACAAATTAGCTTGAAAATGCGTGAAAATATAATGCTCAAATCAGTCGACAAACTTTGGACTTGTATATGTGCTTGCTCGTTATATTTTTCCCTTCAGTTTTTTGTTATCTTGTTATTAGGCTAGGTGTAATGGTTCGTCAACCTCCGGTCGGTCAGCCTACCCGATGCGTCACACCCCTTTACACCACCTCATAAGGGACGCATCTCATGTGAAGAAACTGGAGAAGATGGTCGCTTTTGCGGCCGAGTCAAATGCAACCAAAAACCCGCTTTTGCGGCCGAATCAAATGCAACCANATATTTTTCCCTTCAGTTTTTTGTTATCTTGTTATTAGGCTAGGTGTAATGGTTCGTCAACCTCCGGTCGGTCAGCCTACCCGATGCGTCACACCCCTTTACACCACCTCATAAGGGACGCATCTCATGTGAAGAAACTGGAGAAGATGGTCGCTTTTGCGGCCGAGTCAAATGCAACCAAAAACCCGCTTTTGCGGCCGAATCAAATGCAACCAAAAACCCATTTTTGACCGTTACATGCTTTTAAAAAAAATAATTGAGGATGTTGGTCTTTTTGTTACAATAAGTTGGTCACGAAGTAGTCTTAAAGAGAAAAAGCTAATATAACAGTGGGAATGTTGGTCTCTTGATGGTCACCATTAATGCTAGTCTTATAATTTTTGCTTAGTAGGCCTTAACAGCTAGAATTTAGGCATGTGTTTTTTTCACTATGGTCAACAGTTTTAGAAGTGAAAGTGTAGCATTTATGAAAAATAATGTACTCCATATTAACTTATATTAAAATCTACCTTAATAATAAGTTAGAGTAGGTTCACAAATGTGAAGCAGGGTCCAAGAAATTTAGTAAATAGTATGTAGAGTAATTGTTTAGGTTTAATAATATATATATATATATATATATATATATATATATATATATATATATATATATATATATATATATATATATATATATATATATATATATATATATATATATATATATTTTAACTTTTTTCAGAATATGCATATATACATTAACAAATTTTAGACTCACGCGGGCGCGTGACTTTGATATTAGTCGTATTAACGAGTTTGGGCATACGTCGGTCCAATTTAGTAAATATTTGTTCATATATATATTATAATCCCGTGCGTATATGGGATTTTTGTATAAAAATTAATTCAATTTATTCAATAACTCATGCTTTTATGCGTGTTAAACTTATAAATAGGAATGTCGTTCGCTATTAAATGCGGATAGCAAAAAGAAAATACTTTTCCAGACATGATTACTTAACTCGCGCTTTAGAAAAGTGTTCATTAAGGAAATTTTGTAACTTTTTTACTTACTTTTTTTTCCCCAAAAGCATGATGTACAAATACATTTTCATACACATGTAAGAATTAAGATCAAGGAATTGTTTCTAATGTTAATATAAATTGAAATGACACATCGGTGATCCAATGAATCTTTTATAATTTAAGTCACTACCATGTATATCTTATCATGAATGTACATTTTATGTGCAAGTTATTATGTTAAATAGATAATGACTGACGATATTTATCTTGTTTAATAAAAATAAAAATAAAAAAATAAAAAAAATAATGGTTTGTGAGATTTATTTTAGATGTATGTTTTTTTGTTGTCTTAACGAGTCGAATAAAGTGAATAAAGGGATGAGATTTTGTTGTTTAGGTTATTCAGAAATGATGAATCTTCGAATTAGACTCATTATATGTTTTTTTGTTTTCTTAACGAGTCGAATAAAGTGAATAAAGGGATGAGATTTTGTTGTTTAGGTTATTCAGAAATGATGAATCTTCGAATTAGACTCATTATATGCACGTAGATGCAACTAAGTATTCCGTGATTATCTCCAACCCTAGCCACCCCTTATATGCACGTAGATACAACTTGCCACTATATCACTTTTGGTGATTGTTTGTGCGTTACAAATTGGGTTTTACTTAAAGGGTTTAGGTCACAAAATAGCAACAAACTCTTTTTAAAGTCTCGTTTTGATATGTGAACTATAAAAAGGTATCATTAAATGCAAAGAACTTTCATATGACTAACTTTTTTCAATGATGTGTTGTCATGGCAGAGAAACTGACACATGTCACTATTTTAACGTGACAACACATTACAATGTGCATATTGAAATACATTATAAAAGTTCGTTACATTTAATGATCCTCTTTTATATTTCACGTATTAAGACGGAACTTTAAAAAAAATTCATTGCTATTCTCTGACCTAAACTCTTGCTTAAATAAAAAAGGGCGCAATGACCGGTTTGGGTATTTAAGTAAGCTAATGCTATACACATGTCAAAAATACAACTTTTATGTGGTTGATATTTATAACTAATCCTATTTGACACGCAAATGTGTTGTTAGATAGAATTAGGGCCCAATAAACATAAATTATGTAAGTCCTAGTGCTACCTTACAAGGTCAAAAGTTCATCAATTAAAGTTGGTCAATAAATGTATGTGGTTGAGTATAATGCGTGATGTATATCATGTATTAACAATGTCTTTTCTTAATAAGTTTGAAATAATATGGTACGTATTATTTAATGACTTTAAAGATGGTCTTAAATTGACAAGAAAAACTATAAATGGATTTTATGCCACTTTTGAGGTCAAAATCTAAAATGAAAAAGGTAATACTAGAAATTTCAAGGAATAATGGGGCCAAACTTAATACCAAACTTGCAACTCAATGGAATCTTGATTTGGTGAATATTGTTGCACCAAGAAACTAAAAACGCACAACTAGGAATACTTAAAGCTTTCTAGTTTCTAGTAACTATAGATTTCTAGATTGTTGTTTAAAAATGATGTCAATTTATTAATTTGGAATTGAAGATCGGAAAACCAGATAAAAATGTCAATCATAACTCGTTTTTTTGTCTATATTCGATTTGAGTTCGAGCCAAACTTTATGTCTTAATTTTAGTATGATATCATATAACAACAACCGTACTTTGTTACATGACATGGGGTAGGGATCCAGTGAGAAGAAAAAACTTAAAATGAAAAAGAAGAGAAATAAGTATAACTACACATTTGAGATGCATCGACTTGAATTATATAAGTATGCGATAATAATATCAAAAGCTATTGATTTAACATGTTAAACTCATTGATGAGACATTGGATTTATCAATTAAACATAACACATGGGATAGGATTTCCATTTAAAAGGTTTGTCCAAATGCTAAAAAATGGTAAGTAGTATTTTGACATGAGATTGACATAACAACTATAAATGGTCTTTCTTGCTCCCTAGTGTTAATTATTACAATGAACGGTTTGGGTATTTAAGTAAGCTAATGCTATACACATGTCAAAAATACAACTTTTATGTGGTTGATATTTATAACTAATCCTATTTGACACGCCAATGTATTGTTAGATAGAATTAGGGCCCAATAAACATAAATTATGTAAGTCCTAGTGCTACCTTACAAGGTCAAAAGTTCATCAATTAAAGTTGGTCAATAAATGTATGTGGTTGAGTATAATGCGTGATGTATATCATGTATTAACAATGTCTTTTCTTAATAACAAGTTTGAAATAATATGGTATTATTTAATGACTTTAAAGATGGTCTTAAATTGACAAGAAAAACTATAAATGGATTTTATGCCACTTTTGAGGTCAAAATCTAAAATGAAAAAGGTAATACTAGAAAATTCAAGGAATAATGGGGCCAAACTTAATACCAAACTTGCAACTCAATGGAATCTTGATTTGGTGAATATTGTTGCACCAAGAAACTAAAAACGCACAACTAGGAATACTTAAAGCTTTCTAGTTTCTAGTAACTATAGATTTCTAGATTGTTGTTTAAAAATGATGTCAATTTATTAATTTGGAATTGAAGATCAGAAAACCAGATAAAAATGTCAATCATAACTCGTTTTTTTTGTCTATATTCGATTTGAGTTCGAGCCAAACTTTATGTCTTAATTTTAGGATGATATCATATAACAAAAACCGTACTTTGTTACATGACATGGGGTAGGGATTCAGTGAGAAGAAAAAACTTAAAATGAAAAGGATGAGAAATAAGTATAACTACACATTTGAGATGCATCGACTTGAATTATATAAGTATGTGATAATAATATCAAAAGCTATTGATTTAACATGTTAAACTCATTGATGAGACATTGGATTTATCAATTAAACATAACACATGGGATAGGATTTCCATTTAAAAGGTTTGTCCAAATGCTAAAAAATGGTAAGTAGTATTTTGACATGAGATTGACATAACAACTATAAATGGTCTTTCTTGCTCCCTAGTGTTAATTACATGAGTAGAGTATAAGCAAAAACACATTTACCTAAAGTCACTAGTGTCATCATAATAACATCTATTTCTAACCTAATATTCCCCTTAACAAACTTCACTTTCAATGTTGCTATCACAGTTTAGTAGCGTACACAAGCCTCTTTTTGGGCTTTGGAAAAGACAAAGTATATTCACGATTCTCCAACTTACAAATAAAGAGTTCTTATCTTGCCAATTACATAACTTGCACTATATTAATGTAGATGGAAGAAATGTGTTTATGTAAAAACATCATAGAGATATAATATATACGGTTTTTTTCCTTTTTTTTTTTAAAATGTGCTTTCAGTCACATATTAAGTTGTACCGAGTATTTACGAAGCTCAAATGTCCTATTAANAATAGGTTTTTTTTTTTTTTTTTAAGTGTGCTTTCAGTCACATGTTAAATTGTACCGAGTATTTACGAAGCTCAAATGTCCTATTAAACCAAAAACACAATTTAAAACACATTAAATAACTTATAGATCACTTTAACTAATGTAAATATAAATAAATAAGGTTTTTTATTCGGTTACCGACGAAAGGCAATTCTTTGACCAAGAATACGCGACCTAACCGAAGCATCATTATGGACATTTCTGATCATTTTCCAAACCACATCCACATGTATACTTAGTAATGTTTGAACTCTAGACCTTTAGTAAGAAGGTAAGGTGCCTTACTACTTATTATTTGATTGTCGTTTAAACAACTTTACCTAAATGTAATTTTGGTTAATAAAATCAAACTTTGCTTTTACAATTCATTTGGAGGCATTTGATTTAAGGGTATAGAAATGAATGAACGACTCATTCTCAACATAGTTATTTGCTTTATGGGTTTACAAATCCATTCCCATAAAAATATCCATAATCATTTCCAGACACCAAACGCCCCTTAACATGTATTAAAAGAGACATTCTAGAAAAACAACACTTGCATAAATGATGAAACATGCTACTAGGAAAGTTATCCAGCAATTGCATCATTTTTCCTTTTTAGGACAAGTGCTCTAACTTTAATGAATGATCTTGTTTGCTTTCCAAATGGATTATCTAATTTAGTTTTGTAAGACATGCTTTTACTTTAGACTTAAATAACCAAACACATTGTGGAAGTTCTTGCATACGAAATGTTTAAAAAAAGAAACCCATTATGAGCCCAATGGGTCCCCAAAGGCCAAAATGACTATATTCATACTCACAAGTCACAAGTCACAAGTCACAAGTCACAATAATCTACTGTAAAAACACCTTAGATCATCTTTTGCAAAGATCTACTAGACTGAATTAATTATAACATGTTTATTACGACGTTCAGCTAAGAGAAGCTTGCGCACAAAACAATTGTACGATATAAGTCAAAACAGATTATCGATCCATTGACCATGAGGACCACCTCACTTTCAGACTCATGAAATACCATCAAAAGATGATACACAAAAGTAAAAGTGACAACTCTTAAGATCCATCAATTCGAGCTCAATTTTATTCATAACAGATCAAACTAGACAAATGCGTAAAAGTAGCTAAAAATGACAGCGGTCAAATGGATTGAATGGGTCAAATATTGCCTGGAGTCTATTCATATTCTTGCAAACTACTATAAAATGTAGGTGGGCTTTTTGAACAGATAAAACTATCCTTTTTCCGAAACCCAATTTGACCCATAATATAACCTAGATGAATTGGGCATGCTTAAGCTGCATATAATGCAGGTGTGTATTTATAAGATCAAAGCCCGCCCAGTTCATGTGGCAGCTAAATAAGTATCATATCGATGGTAACTGAGACAAACCAGTTTAACAAGGCTACTACTATAGACTAGTATCAAACAAATTTCATACAGAAAATCATCCTGTACATACAATCCCGACATACTTAAGGACGCAATTTCAACCCATTTATAGGCAGTTGATTTGTTTATACTCATATTCTTACAGCAAAAATAGAAACTACGTGACCAGGCCAGCAGGGGCCAAACAGGTTAAAAGAGTGTATTGTAAATCCATATAAACTATATAATAATTATAAGTTATATTTTTCAATCAGATTTGAAACTCACTGTTAACAAATTCAGAAAAAAGAAAGACAAAAAGTGCTTGCGGATCTGTCTGACCCAGCCATTTTGACACATGCCAAAAGATTACCTATTTTGACCCGAAGTTGTTTTTGGCCAGACATGGTAAGTAATTTTTTCATAAACTAAGACAGCATGGTTGCATTAAATGCCAAAATGTTAATATCCCATCCATAAGCTCTTTCCTTGTGCCCAAACATTTCCGGGTGAGTTTACTTTAAATTACCTAATTCTACAACTCCCGTCATCCTGTAACAAAGTTACGGATTAACAGATCCTTGAAGCTTTATAACAAATTTTGTTTTTGGATCATTAGATAAACTAGATGCTAGTTATCCGGCTCACCTTGACGTTGCCGACTCCAATTACCTGAACCACCTTTGCGCTCCCCTCGCTTTCTCTTGGTCGTTGGAATCTGAAATTCTGTTTTTATACATGGTTTAAGTTCTAGAGGGACGGCATCTTTTGTTGCAGTGTCGGTTTCCATTGGTACAACTTGATGGTTGCTTTCTTGTTCTTCACTTTTTACTCTTTCCTGCTTTACTATGACTTGTTTTTGGCAACTTCTTAAGGTGTGTCTTTCTCCTTCGGTAGTTTCGTCATGTACCAGCATATTGTCTAATATCTGCATTAACTTAATCATGTTATAATCAAATTCTAAGTAGTTGCTTAAGCACTGCATTACCATTCACATAATATGAAAAAGTCCAATTTTATGGACTAAGACTCTGAGAGTTATGCTCATAACATCATCTCTTAAAAAGTTAAAAGGATAAAAAGTATTCAAAAGCAAATAAATGATGCAAAGTAGAAACTAAATGTGGCGAACGGGGGAGCAAATAATGAAGCAAAACAAGTTTGTGTGAGAACAGGTACTTTTGTATGGGTTGCGTCAAACCATAACACAATTTGTCCAAATTATTTAAATCTTCTGTAGCACTTAATGCGTCACATACGATTACATAACATATACTATCTCAAAATCATAATTTATCTTATACACAAAATGATGTATGTTTTACAGGAACCGAAAATAAGACCCCATCAAACAGATAGGCTGAAGATAGACCCAAGATCAGATAGCCAAAAGTCCCATGACAGCATACAAATTTTACCCACAAGTAGGACATCACCTTAACTAGAGTGAAGAAGGTTTAATGCACTAAACTTGACTTTGGCAACTTTTGACCCGTGTGGCCGTTTAACCCATTTCGTTTTTAAGTTGATATTTGTTGCTTTACCTGTTTGACCCAGTAAATATAATACGGAGTAATACCCAAACAGGCCCATTAATGGACCAAAAAGGCAAAAAGTGCCACGTCTAGTACAACTTGGAAAGAAAGTAGCTTGTGATCAGATAGAGTGAGAATGGTGTCGTTGAAGTGGGAAATGATTTGTCGAATGGCCCCATGTCCAGTTATGTAAACAATAAATGAGTTCAACAGTGAGATAACTTGTGTAATGGCAATCACATGCAGCTAAGTATAAACAGTAATAATGCTCCATCAAAGTAGACAGAAAATAACCACGGATTATAGCAGGTGAAAATGGACACATGATGACATACCTTCTCACAAGAATCTCCAGTTTGAGACTGATGGCGAGTAACATCAACAGATGATAAGGTCCCCACTGTGCTTTCAATAATATCAGGTATATGAAAATTGCTTCGGTAGTTTCGTCATGTACCAGCATATTGTCTAATATCTGCATTAACTTAATCATATTATAATCAAATTCTAAGTAGTTGCTTAAGCATTGCATTACCATACACATAATATGAAAAAGTCCAATTTTATGGACTAAGACTAAAAAAGTTACAAGGATAAAAAGTATTCAAAAGCAAATAAATGATGCAAAGTAGAAACTAAATGTGGCGAACGGGGGAGCAAATAATGAAGCAAAACAAGTTTGTGTGAGAACAGGTACTTTTGTATGGGTTGCGTCAAACCATAACACAATTTGTCCAAATAATTTAAATCTTCTGTAGCACTTAATGCGTCACATACGATTACATAACATATACTATCTCAAAATCATAATTTATCTCATACACAAAATGATGTAATCATAATTTATCTCATACACAAAATGATGTAGGTTTTACAGGAACCGAAAATAAAAGGGAACACCCACAGATACAGCCAAAAAGGACCCCATCAAACAGATAGGCTGAAGATAGACCCAAGATCAGATAGCCAAAAGTCCTATGACAGCATACAAATTTTACCCACAAGTAGGACATCACCTTAACTAGAGTAAAGAAGGTTTAATGCACAAAACTTGACTTTGGCAACTTTTGAACCGTGTGGCCGTTTGACCCATTTCGTTTTTAAGTTGATATTTGTTGCTTTACCTGTTTGACCCAGTAAATATAATACGGAGTAATACCCAAACAGGCCCATTAATGGACCGAAAAGGCAAAAAGTGCCACGTCTAGTACAACTTGGAAAGAAAGTAGCTTGTGATCAGATAGAGTGAGAATGGTGTCGGTGAAGTGGGAAATGATTTGTCGAATGACCCCATGTCCAGTTATGTAAACAATAAATGAGTTCAACAGTGAGATAATTTGTGTAATGGCAATCACATGCAGCTATGTTATAAACAGTAATAATGCTCCATCAACGTAGACAGAAAATAACCACGGATTATAGCAGGTGAAAATGGACACATGATGACATACCTTCTCACAAGAATCTCCAGTTTGAGACTGATGGCGAGTAACATCAACAGATGATAAGGTCCCCACTGTGCTTTCAATAATATCAGGTATATGAAAACCTTCTCCGTAGTTTGAAACTGCATGTTCAGACATTTCTAAACCTTCTAAATCTAACTCTGAGTTATGCCTAGTCATGCCACCTAGTCCTCCCACAGAAACTGCATCTGCATTGCACGTAGAGAAAGTAGGGCTGTGAATAGCACTTGTTTGTGCTTCTGAAGGAAACATCTGAGCGTTTTCAGAAATCACTAAATCAAGCTGAGCTTTTAATTTTTGCACGCGGGTGTCGGCCATATCAATCTTCTGGAGAAGTTGCTCCATGTCATTATCATCATTTTCAAGAAATAACCAATTCGTATGCAATCCGTGATCAAGTACTTCTTGACTAGTTGTATTTTGTTCTGTAAACACATTTTTGAAACAAAAAACACGTTTTAGAATCAACCACCCAAAAAGAAGGCTCAAGAGAACGAGGAGCTGCAAAAATTGAGACATAAATTACACATACAAACAAAGAAGATCGGGAAATATTTATTTCCATGTATATTCAGCATATAGCCTATCCGTCGTATATAGGTGACCACAAGGCACTCTGGGTAACTAATAAGCATGTTAAAATCTCCCTATCATGTTTAACTGATAGGACACCCGTGATAATTTATTGAAAACGATATGAGTCAGATACAAAGTTGGTTTGCTTTGAACAGTTAAACATCTTTCCAAAATGGCCGATTTCAAGTAGTCGGTTCTCTCCAATTATGTTTAAATTAACCCAATATCAATAACCAAATTACGTATACCAAATTATACAGAGTATTTCACAATCCCACTTTATTGATTTATCTAACTATGGACATAATATTGTTGCATATTTTGATCATGAAAATACTAGTACTGCATAATTTATAAATTGCCATTAATAACGTGATTGTAACAATACCTTTATGACAGCTCAGACCGAATCATGCGTTGCATATAGCAAAGAAAACATGACATAATAGACATAATAAGCATCGACTATAATGTTGTTACAGGATCTTGCAGATCAACTTGAGCCTCAGTTAGATTATGCAGAATCATAATAAGCATTTGACTTGAATAGAAAAGATGACAGGACCTTGGAGATCTTTTTTCAGGGTAACTTGACAAATACATTTTTTTAATCTTACCCTCTTTACCCTTGTTTATATTAGGAAAGTTTTTATTTCTGAGTAATGCAGTACAAAGTAAAGGTTAACAAGTGAAGTAAAAAAATTATTAGATCACTGTTGATCTCTCCAGGCTCATTAAGATGGAATTTAATCTCCAAACATGCCTCTATGGAAAGATATTAAATTAAGGTGATGGTATAAAAAAAATAAGATGGACTATAAGATCTCCAAAGAAGTCCCTCTAATGATTCCAATATTATAGAACTTAAATAGTCAAATAATATCATGAGGCAAAACCATTTTAAATTGAAGTGTTCATGTCATCACCATGTTAATAATATATTTCTGAATGTGTCAATTGTCAAGTTTGCATAGTGTGAAAGGTGGAAATACCTAGCTTGTGCTGGATCATATTAAGGCATTCGCTACATCGACTCGAACCATCAATTCTTATACCAGTGATCATAAATAATTTACGCACTCCAAAACAATAGCCTAAAGGTTGCTTTGAATGTAGGTGTGATTGAAAACATATCTGATAAAGATGTGTTCGGATTTCATGCTGTGTTATAGATTTGGTGCATTGCCGAATTCATATAACAGGTTACGCTTTCAAGTTGATGTTTAAAAAGGAGCAACAAACTGGGAAGGATTCAATGAAAGAATTTATGGGATCATCCTAGATATAACTAATAGGCCAAATTGTCACTTTCACTTACCGCCATCCTATATGGCGATGATTTCTCGTCATCCATTGCTTGTTTTTCACATTACTTGGCAATCCATACAAGGACAGGACAAAGACGAACCCAATAAAAACAAAGCTTTTTATACTTTATGTTTTCTGCTTGGATTGATATACATTATTCAATCAATAAAGATGTATTTATATTCAACCTAAATGAAAAGCACAAAGCAATCCCAGGTAACCACAAAAAAAAGCACGAAGCAATCAACCCATGTAAGATAACCACAACAAGTATAAGATTTCATACACCAATTGCAAATGTGTACCTGGTTCATCAAAATCATCCATCAAAGATATTTCATCTGGATCCGACTTCTTACTATCTGAAATAATAAGAATATTTACGAGTCACGTTCTGCTCAGACACTGATAAGATAACAAATCATATTGTAAAAGTAAGAGGGAAATATACCATGGTAGGAGAAGAGAACATGCCGAGACATGTATAAATCAGCATCGGTAGTCTCTTCAACTCTCACCCTTTTCCTCCTTTTCATGAATTTCCTTTGGCGCCTTTGAGTATACGGCATCGACCTTGAACTAAACCCTTCAGGTATAGGCTGACTTGAAGCCAAATGTTTTGTCAGATCAGCGGCTGCAATCTTTTTGGCATATTTTAACGCTTGTGACTCAAACTGCTTTATCTTTAATTCTGCCCATTTACAACGCCACATCAAAGGACGTACAAAGCTTTTCCAGTGATTTGTCAACCGTTTCTTCCTAACAAAATCAGAGCCAAAAAACGGCAATGTATCACTAAACGAACTAGATCACATACACCACGTCAACCACAAGAAATAATTTAGAAAGTCTATTAGGATTCAGCTAATTCATAACATGAATGCATTGTTACTATCTAATAGAATGAAACTACAATCATGACAAGTTGAAGACAGCCATTGTCCCGGACAGATTACCAAATATATCATATAAAAAGATTACACCAAATCAAACCAAATATAGCAACACATATTACATGACGGAATTCAGTTAGACTATCGATTATTAGCTATTTTGAGACACAAATGCAGACCTGATTATCGAACATAAAAAACTTACTGTAATAAAAAGAAGTTAAACACATTCAATTGGTCAGTCACCCGGAACAGGATCGAAAGAAGATACAACGGTGTCCAAAGGCTAATTTGAATGAATGGGTCACACAGTTACAAATTCAGGTAAACTATAGTAATAGTTATCAGCTAAAATCATTCTAAAATCCTTCTATAAAAGGAAATATAAGCGAAAGCACATCTCACGTGGTGGAGAACTTCTCAAAAATTATAAGTTTATAACACTAGTCAATTAGCATCTACCCAATCATGAATTTCAGGATCACACTCAAATGTAAGATTCCCTTTGTACAAGCATACACTAATGAAAAACACACCTCACATGGCTAGCAATTCCAGAATCATTATCCTTGTATGATTAATGTACATCATAGCAAGTTAACATAACAACAACATATTACAGTAATTAAATAACATTAAAACGATCACAATCACAAGAAAAACCATCCTAATTTCCTTCCGTACAAGCAAAAACACACACCACACACGGGGAACAATTATGGTGCTTATCAAATATAACGGAATTTTAATCACAACATGTTAAACATATCAATTATCACAAACAGCCTAACCATAACATATCACTATAATCAATCAATGTCTACACATTCACTAATTTTACGACCACACTCATACTCATCCTAAATGCCTTCCGTAAAAGCCAAAAACAACAATAATACGTAGCTCAAAATCATCATCTTATTACAAATAAGGTACTTATCAATTATAACTAAATTATAATCAGAACAACTTGACCAAATCAATTATTCCAAACAACTTAACCATGTCGATTATTCTAAACAACATAACACTGACATATCACAGAAATCATTTAGCATCAACACTATCACTAATTTCGGTATCACAATCAAAAACATCCTAAATTATATGTTCTGTACAAGCAAAAACATAACAATTAAGATCTACAATATTATTAATTCATTCTAAACTCATCCCTACAAGCAAACACTAAACATACATCATGCTATAACTAAACTACTTGTCTAAATTTTCATATATAACGAAATTATAATCATAAACACAACAATAAGTTAGCATCCACACCATAACTAATTTCACTAAAATTAATCATAACAAGCTAGATATATTGATTAACGCAAAAACATAACAATAGCATATCACAAATTCACAATAATCAATTAACATCTACACTATCACTAATTTCACTATCACATTCAAACGAACCTAACTTATACTCATAACAAGTTAAAAACATAACAACAACACATCACACTAAGTCACTAACTAATCACAATCTACACTATCGCTATTTTTAGTAAGTTAATTTCGTAGAGTCCAAAAACACACACCTAACACGAAGAACACAAATTTCACAATCACACTCAAACACAGCCTAAAAACACATCAAATTATAATCAAACTACTCATCAAATAAAACAAAATTATAACTATATAATCATAAACATAAGAATTAACATCTACAGTATCACTAATTTCTCTAAATTATAATCATAACAAGCTAAATGTAACAATAAAATATCACAGTAACTAACTAATACTAATTTCATTATCACATTCAAACGAACCTAAGTTATAAATTAGTAATCTTAACAAGCTAACAGCAACAATAAAATATCACAATAACTAATCAACATCACACAATCGCTATTTATAGTAAGTACATTCACCTAACACGAAGAACACTAATTTCCCTATCACACTCAAACGCAGCCTAAATTATATCTTCCGTAAGCAAAAAACTAAACAAAAACACATCAAATTATGATAAAAACATAACAATTAATATCTACACGATCACTGATTGAATAATTTCACTATCACACTCAAAACACATCCTAAATTATATCAAAATTATACTCGTAACAAGCTTAATCGCGAACAACATAACAATATATCACAGTAACTAATAAACATCACAAATTCAGCTAAATTACTTCCGTACAATTAGCATAACAAAACGATCGCTATTTAATTTCATACAGATACCTAACAAGCCGAACACTGCCGAAATCATCATCACTAAACAGATTATTACTCGATTCAGCTTCAGAATCACTAACAGTAATTAATCGACATCTACGCAGTCACTAATTGAGTAATCTCAAAATTCGCACTAACAGTAACTAACTGACATCTAAACGCATCCTAAATTATAATAAAATTATAATTATAACAAGTTAAATGTATCAGTTAACGCGAACAACATAACCACAACATATCACAGACTCACAGTAACTAACTAATTAACATCTACAGTAACAAAATTATCGATTAATGCGAACAATATATACAGGATCGCTATTTATAGTAAGTTACTTCACTAAATTTTATCATACAAGTTAAATGTGTCGATAAGGCGAAATCGTCATCACTAATTTCACTAAATTTTATCATAACAAGTTAAATGTATCAATTTTCGCGAAAAACATAACAACAACATATCAAAATAATCAATCAAAATCTACACTATCACTAATTTCACCAAATTATAGTAATCGTAACAATAAAATACCACAGTAACTAATGTAATTAAAATTTCACTAAATTTTATCATAACAAGTTAAATATGTCGATTTTCGCGAAAAACGTAACAAAATATCAAAATAATCAATCAACACCTATACTATCACATTCAGATGAACCTAAATTACAATCACAACAATAACAAATTCAGCTAAATTACTTCCGTACAAGCAAACACTAATCAAACATAAGAATTAGCATCAACAACACAATCGCTATTTAATTTCGTAAAGATACCTAACAAGCCGAACACTGCCGAAATCATCATCACTAAACAGATTATTACTCGATTCAGCTTCAGAATCACTAACAGTAACTAACTGACATCTACACGGTCACTAATTGAGTAATCTCAAATTTCGCACTAAAAAACGCATCCTAAAATGTATCAACATATCACAGACTCACAGTACCTAACTAATTAACATCTACAGTAACAAAATTATAATCATAACAAGCGAAAAGCGTAAAATTATCGATTAATGCGAACAATTATATACAGGATCACTATTTATAGTAAGTTACTTCACTAAATTTTATCATACAAGTTAAACGTGTCGATATCGTACCGAAATGGCGAAATCGTCATCACTAATTTGACTAAATTTTATCATAACAAGTTAAACGTATCAATTTTCGCGAAAAAACAGGTTAAACATAACAAGTTAAATGTATCAATATTCGCAAAAAACGTAACAACAACATATCAAAATAATCAATCAACATCTACACTAACACTATTTCACTAAATTATACTCCGTAATCAATAACAAGCTAATCAGAGGAATAAAATATCACAGTAACTAATGTAATTAACTTATACACAATCGCTATTTATAGTAAGTTACTTCACTAAATTCTATCATACAAGTTAAATGTCGATATCGTACCGAAATGGCAAAATCGTGACTAAATTTTGTCATAAGTTGTTTNACATCTACAGGATCGCTATTTATAGAAAGTTAATTAGGTGAAATTAAATTTAAAAAAAAACAAACCTAACACGAAAAACGGTGCTGAAATCATCATCACTAAACAAATTATTGTTATTGTTATTATTACTGGATTCAACTTCCGAATCAGTGATTGAGTCGTCGTCGTCGTCATTAGTGGATGATAAAGAAGTGGTGTCGCCGAATGAAGTTGAGTATTCCGTTTCATCTATATCAGTTACTGGCTGTTGCTGTTGGTGATTATTATTATTTAGTTGAACGATGGGCATTGGTTGTGGTGCTGCTGAGTGTTTGTTGTTGTTGTTGTTGATGTCCATTTTTTTTTTTTTTAGTTTTTGAAAGATGGCGGCTTGGTTTTGGTTCATGCAATTAACAAACCCTTGTGGAGGTGGATTTCCGGTTTTGTCCTTGTGGTGTTGACACGTGGCATTGTGTGATATTTTATGAAAATTGTGGTTTGGTTAAGTTGCATATTGAGTCATTATTTTTTTCAAGAGTGCATTCGTCGTCCTTGTGAGGTAGAGCTGGCAAATCGTGTCTTAACAGGTCTTAACAGGTTCGGAGCGCGCGAATAACATAAGTTTCAAACATGAAAACGACTCGTTTAACACTTGGTTTTGGTGGTTTGAGTATGACAGTTATACGTTTTATGTATCAAAAAAGTTAAATATTGAACCCTAGAATACTAAAAACAATTATTTTAAAAAATAAAAAAATTGCATAGTACATTATGCAATGTGTTCATGGGTTAATACAACCAATACAAGGGTATTATTTAGTTGAACGAGGAAAATGAGAAGAATGAGGATATATTTCCGTTTCATCTATATCAGTTACTGGTTGTTGTTGATTATTATTTAGTTGAACGATGGGCATTGGTTTGTTGTTGTTGTTGATGTCCATTTTTTTTTTTAGTTTTTGAAAGATGGCGGCTTGGTTTTGGTTCATGCAATTAACAAACCCTTGTGGAGATGGATTTCCGGTTTTGTCCTTGTGGTGGTGACACGTGGCATTGTGTGATATTTTATGAAAATTGTGGTTTGGTTAAGTTGCATATTGAGTCATTATTTTTTTTCAAGAGTGCATTCGTCGTCCTTGTGAGGTAGGGCTGACCAAACGTGACTCGAACTGAAAACCAATTTTGTGAAAAATATGAACTGAGAAATGAACCGAAGTGACTCAGTTTGTGTCGGTTAGGTCGGTTCGGTTCATATGGTTTAGGTATCTTTCTCGGTTTTTGCTCGAAACGAACCGAACCGAAACAAAAAACCATTAGAACACAAACCATTTATTACTGTAAGTAAACATTTTCAACCCAAGAGTAAATATCTTACTTCAAAATCAACCAAAACACTTTTCTTTTTTCATTCATTTTCATTTCTTTTTCTCTTTAATAAGTGATACTAATCAACACAAATTTTCTTGTTTCAATTCATAATCTTTAGTTTACTTCCTCAAGTGATTTTCGAGAATACGATATAAACGGTGTTTGTTTAAGCTTACATGTGGCTTATAAGCTTATTTGTTGTTCAGCTTATGTTTTAAGCCCCCTAATTTTCTAGTTTATTGTACGAATTATGGGACACAAGTTAAAAAAACCAAGGTTTTCAAGATCGGGATCCTACTCAGGACTGTTTTCATTTTTGCAAGATCGAAATTATAAGATCGGATCGGGATCCTAAGATCATACTATAATGTTATTTTCTTAATAGTTTTTGTAATATTATTCAAATCTACAAATTATTATATATCATTAACACAAAATTATACGAATGTTTCATGAAAATGTTGTTTTAAATTATGAACATGAGATGTTTAAGAAGATCAACATTGTTGTTTTTTAAATTCTATAAAATATGATCCATAACTTTTTTGTTTTCTAGTTTATGATTCGAGAAAAGTAAGATCGGATCGGATTAGATCTTGAGATCTTATCGTCAAGATCGATATCTTATAAGATCCTAAACGTGCTAAGATTTTTGCTTTGTAGTATCATAAAATCGTAAGATCTTAAAATCAGGATCTTGAAAACTAACAAAAAAAAAAACCCAACATAATTAACAAAAACGGGAATCAAATAACTTAAACAAACCAATTTGTTAACGATTCATTTCTATTATTATTTTAATCAGTTTCTTAACCACCAAAGTCCAAGCAGTTATTACAAAATAACAAATCATCAAATCAAATCAACAAAAACACTTCAATCTTTCCGTCATTTCTCTTATTTTAATCATTTTATTTATTAACACCTAATACATTACTTACAGTATATAAATTATTATTACAACTATATGAATCAAGTCAGTTTTCATAATATTATTAATTATAAAATGAATGAGACACGTATAGATTTATTATTACCGTCATGGTGGGAGGTTGAAGTAACCGTCGCTGCTGCGGTGTTTGTCATCGGTGCTTACTGGTTTTTCACTTACGACGGTGGTGTTAGTTCCGGTGGTGGTGGTGGTGATAGCGGTGTTGCCGGTGATGGTGTTGATGATCGGGAAAAGGTTTATTTTGTTGTTTTTTTTACTTTTTACTTTTTTACTTTTTTACTTTTTACTGTTTGTTGTGATCATTTGTTGTAGGTGCCCTAATTTGTGTTATTTATGAGTTATTATGTGAATAGTGACCTAGATATTAGTTTTGATGTGATTATTGGGCGTAATTTGCGTAGGTGGCATAGATATTAGTTTTGATGTGATTATTTGGCGTAGCCGCGTAGGTAGCGTAATTCGCGTGTATTTGGTGATCATTTGCGTGTGATTCGCGAATGAGGTTTTGAATTTGACTTAGATATTTGCTGTAGGTGCCCTAATTTGTTGTGATATTAGTTTTGATGTGATTATTTGGTGTAGGCGTGTAGGTAGCGTAATTTGCGTGTGATTCACGAGTGACTTTGACCTAGGAGTTTGTCTATTTTGTGATCATTTGCGTGTGATTGGCGAGTGAGTTTGTGAATTTGACTTAGATATTTGTTGTAGGTGCCCTAATTTGCGTGTTATTTGTTAGTTAGTATGTGAATCTCGACCTAGATATTCGTTTTGATGTGATGATTATTTGGCGTAGCCGCGTAGGTAGCGTAATTGCGTGAGATTCGTGAATGAATTTGACTTATGTTTGGCGAAGATAGCGGTAGCAATAAGCAGTAGTTCTTTGTTTTGATAAAGCGTTCAGCAACATAGGTGTATAGTCATGATTAGAAAGTGGAAACACTAGTTGCTTGTAAGTGCTACTAGAAGTAGCGTTTCGATTTGGAGCATTTAGAAAATGTAGGAATGCTAGTTGCATGTTTCCAAACAAGCATTTTATGCAAAACGCTAGTTGCTTCAAAACGTTCCTAAACGCTTGCTACCAAACATACCCCTAGTAGTTTGTCTATCTTGTGATCATATACTGCCATTTGCGTGTGATTCGCGAGTGAGTTTGTGAATTTGACTTAGATATTTCTTGTAGGTGTCCTAATTTGCGTGTTATTTGTTAGTTAGTATGTGAATCTCGACCTAGATATTAGTTTTGATGTGATTACTTGGCGTAGGCGCGTAGTGTAACACCCTAGGCAAATCCCACATCGACATAGGCTTGGAGAGATGCTGGGTATATAAGAATAACATTCGCCTTATCAGACACAACGCGTTTTGTGGTCTCAGGAACTAGTAGTTAAGCGTGCTCATGTGAGAGTAGCACTGGTATGGGTGACCTGCCGGGAAGGCTCACACGAGGGCCACAAAAGCAAAGCCGTGAGCCATCAGGGCAAAGCAGACAATATTGTGTATCATGTATCAGTAGGCGGGATGTTACACGTAGGTAGCGTAATTTGCGTGTGATTCGTGAGTGACTTTGACCTAGGGTATGTTTGGCGAAGATAGCAGTAGCAGTAAGCAGTAGTTCTTTGTTTTGATAAAGCGTTCGGCAACATAGGTGTATAGTCATGATTAGAAAGTGGAAACACTAGTTGCTTGTAAATGCTACTAGAAGTAGCGTTTCGATTTGGAGCATTTAGAAAAGTAGGAATGCTAGTTGCTTTTTTCCAAACAAGCTTTTTGTGCAAAACTCTAACCGCTAGTTGCTAGTTGCTTCAAAACGTTCCTAAACGCTTGCTACCAAACATACCCTTAGTAGTTTGTCTATTTTGTGATCGTTTGCCGTCATTTGCCTGTGATTCGTGAGCGAATCTTGAATATTGACCTAGATATTTGTTTTGATCTGATCATTTGGTGTAGTTAGACTACTTTGCATGTAATTCGTGTCTGACTTTGTGAATATGACACTGACATTGCTTTTGATATTACTTGTGAATGACTGTATCGATTGTAGCCAAAATATTATGTTTGACTTATGTATGCATGTTTTAATCTACGTGTATAATTTGAATGAGAGTGGACGTTATTATGGAATAAGAAGAAAATAATACAGTTTGACATGGATTGTAGCCAGAATATGACAACTTCAAATTTGGTTTTTTAGTTTTTAAAGAAATCGATACTGAAATAGATATTAACGACTGATAAGTTTGATCTTGCATAATGTTGCGTTAGTAAGTTCTTAGTATTAAGTATTAAACTTGTTGATGTTACCTTCCATTCTTGTGTAATTTTAAAGGTAAGACTGCTATGAGTCCTATGAAGGAGGAAACATATATATGAGAAATAACCATCACAATAAAGTCTCGAGCTAGAAAATGAGTTAACTTGATAAACTTTGAATTTGAATGTACAGATTCTGGTTTCCCAAACCATAAGTGCACTCTAGTTAGGGGGTGTGGCTAGCAATATACTTTGCATATATCAAACTCATTAGTGTGCCGAAATCTAAATTTATTAGCNGCCACAAAAGCAAAGCCGTGAGCCATCAGGGCAAAGCAGACAATATTGTGTATCAGTAGGCGGGATGTTACACGTAGGTAGCGTAATTTGCGAGTGATTCGTGAGTGACTTTGACCTAGGGTATGTTTGGCGAAGATAGCAGTAGCAGTAAGCAGTAGTTCTTTGTTTTGATAAAGCGTTCGGCAACATAGGTGTATAGTCATGATTAGAAAGTGGAAACACTAGTTGCTTGTAAATGCTACTAGAAGTAGCGTTTCGATTTGGAGCATTTAGAAAAGTAGGAATGCTAGTTGCTTTTTTCCAAACAAGCTTTTTGTGCAAAACTCTAACCGCTAGTTGCTAGTTGCTTCAAAACGTTCCTAAACACTTGCTACCAAACATACCCTTAGTAGTTTGTCTATTTTGTGATCATTTGCCGTCATTTGCCTGTGATTCGTGAGCGAATCTTGAATATTGACCTAGATATTTGTTTTGATCTGATCATTTGGTGTAGTTAGACTACTTTGCTTGTAATTTTTTTTTTTTGGTAAAGGGGAGTAATCCTGCACCCTGGTAAAATATATTAACCAAAAACATTGAAGTACAACGGATGAGAGTGAGTCCCTCACCTCAGTCCCTTAGGACACTTACAGACTCGAATATAAGAATGACACACCATTCCTATAACTTACAATACTTTGCTTGTAATTCGTGTCTGACTTTGTGAATATGACACTGACATTGCTTTTGATATTACTTGTGAATGACTGTATCGATTGTAGCCAAAATATTTATGTATGCATGTTTTAATCTACGTGTATAATTTTAGTGAGAGTGGTTATTATGGAATAAGAAGAAAATAATACAGTTTGACATGGATTGTAGCCAGAATATGACAACTTCAAATTTGGTTTTTAGTTTTTAAAGAAATCGATACTGAAATAGATATTAACGACTGCTTGCTACCAAACATACCCTTAGTAGTTTGTCTATTTTGTGATCGTTTGCCGTCATTTGCCTGTGATTCGTGAGCGAATCTTGAATATTGACCTAGATATTTGTTTTGATCTGATCATTTGGTGTAGTTAGACTACTTTGCATGTAATTCGTGTCTGACTTTGTGAATATGACACTGACATTGCTTTTGATATTACTTGTGAATGACTGTATCGATTGTAGCCAAAATATTATGTTTGACTTATGTATGCATGTTTTAATCTACGTGTATAATTTGAATGAGAGTGGACGTTATTATGGAATAAGAAGAAAATAATACAGTTTGACATGGATTGTAGCCAGAATATGACAACTTCAAATTTGGTTTTTTAGTTTTTAAAGAAATCGATACTGAAATAGATATTAACGACTGATAAGTTTGATCTTGCATAATGTTGCGTTAGTAAGTTCTTAGTATTAAGTATTAAACTTGTTGATGTTACCTTCCATTCTTGTGTAATTTTAAAGGTAAGACTGCTATGAGTCCTATGAAGGAGGAAACATATATATGAGAAATAACCATCACAATAAAGTCTCGAGCTAGAAAATGAGTTAACTTGATAAACTTTGAATTTGAATGTACAGATTCTGGTTTCCCAAACCATAAGTGCACTCTAGTTAGGGGGTTTGGCTAGCAATATACTTTGCATATATCAAACTCATTAGTGTGCCGAAATCTAAATTTATTAGCTGTTGGAAAGGAATAGCCTCAAACTGCAAAGTAATGATCATTGTTTATGCTGCCCTGTTTTGGTCTCTTTACTTATTAAGTATATGTTTGATGGGTTTATATCTCGATTTATATAACGTGTACTTATGCACTTATTTTGTAGATAGATCAACTGAAGGGTGATCCTAATGGCAGCTCTGCGTATCTTATAAAGGTATATCTGGATAATGTAACTGTGTTTAGAAGAGTTTTGTAGTGTCATAGTTTTGGTCAAGGCAGATGACTGCTTAGTGAAATTTCTTCTGCTAATTTGTAGCATGGTTTTCATGTGTCGTAGGTGGAACTATTAGCAGCAAAGAATCTCATTGGTGCTAACCTGAATGGCATGTCAGATCCTTATGCAATTATCACTTGTGGTACTGAAAAGCGGTTTAGGTGAGTTATAGGATTAGTTGGTTCTGTATCTTGTTAATGCTTGATGCCGCACATGATGTTATCTAATCTCCTTTCAGTTCAATCTTTGAATTTTCCACTGTGCAGTTGGTATTTATTAGGTCATAATTGTTACCTGATGTTATTGGTGCTTAACTGACATTTAGTATGGAACAAGTTAAAACATAAAAAAATCACTTTAGATTTTATAAAGTTATGTATGCAAACAAGTTAACTGGCATTAGTGTTTAGGTTGCGACAATAAGTTAAGCGCTATGGGTTTCTTACTTGCTTATGTATATTCCAGTACTTATGCTATTTTTGTTCATGTTAATTCTGCAGCTCGATGGTTCCTGGTTCAAGGAATCCAATGTGGGGAGAGGAGTTCAATTTTTCTGTGGATGAACTTCCTGTAAAGGTAATTATCTGAGTGTTTTGAAAAGCTGGACTGTTTAGGATATAGGGAATTGGAGATAGACCCACACTCATCATTGTCTTCCATATTAAGTTATAGATCATTCTAGACACAGTTTGTATCAGTCTGTCAGATCAGTTATACAAATTTCAGATATATAGGTGAACTAATTTATGTTGGGAGCAATAGCGATGAGTGATTGAGAGCGTTCTATTAATAAACATAATTATCATTATAGGTTACAATATAGATGCATTTGAAACAATTATTCATGAAGCTTTAGACCCGAGTTTATGTTTTATTAAACTATACTTAGATAGAAAACTGTATGCTATGCTTTACATGTCTAACTCAACATCTTCATTTAACTAATGCAAGTAGTTTTTGTGGTTCATTTAGTAATCATCATTCATCATTGGACAGATTAACGTAACAATATATGATTGGGATATAATTTGGAAAAGCGCAGTTCTTGGTTCGGTGACCATTCCTGTTGACGGTGAAGGGCAAACTGGTGCATTATGGCATCCCTTGAGTAGTTCGCCAGGACAGGTGATATATATTTTGCTTTACTTTCTTTTCTTTTTAGTTTTGTATCTGTTCTTATCAGCCTCTTATAGTGTTTAACCAAAGATGTTTGAAGCATTATATCGCAGGTTTGTCTCCATATCAGAACAATTAAACTCTCTACGAACTCTTCCAGGTAGCATGCTGCTTCAATAATTTTTTACTAAATAATTTGTCTTTTTATCTTGTACGAACTACTTTTTGGTATGTAAAGATTTAGTACTGTAGACAATATTAGTGTTTCGCAAAGACTGGTCATTTGTGTTTGCGAGAGAATTTGTTAGCAGCCTCGTGTGGATATGCATATTCTCTTAATGTGGGCTTTTATACAGTAGAGTACAGTAGACTTTAAGCTATGTAAAACCTGGATCTTTCTTTATCTGGATCCCTATTTCCTATATTTATTTATTGTTTCCATTCAAGGTAGCTATATCTTTTTTTATTGGTTCCCACACTGTCAACAGTGAAGCTGCATATAATGATCAACCTTTTGGTCAAAGTATGTTTCTTTGTGTATTGGGTTAATGGTTATGGCTGTCCTATATTTCTAATGGAATCTCTGCTGCTAGAAACATAATGGCAACGTGTTTGTTATCTTTTCTTGAGAAACACATCCCACTCTCATTGCATTCCCCATGTACAACTGAACACATGTGATTATATTGAAATTATGGCCTGATGCTGTTTGTACTCAGTTATGTGCTGCCTGATGACCATCAGTCTGCTTTTCAGGGGTTTAAAAGGCTATGCTGGTGCTAATACTAGAAGACGGGTACAAGAGCCAATAGTGGTACATCAGAAACCTGGGCCTTTGCAGACGATATTTGATCTTCTACCTGATGAGGCAATTTAAATAACTTCCAACTTCTGTAAATACTTTCCATTTACTTTATCAACAATCTGATTCTTATACAAAAACTTGAGAACACAGCCACAACTGCCTCCATAAGTTGCTCTGATAGTTCGAATGTGTATGTTTCAGATTGTTGAACACAGCTATTCATGTGCGATGGAGAGATCATTCTTGTACCATGGCCGTATGTATGTTTCGGCTTGGCATATCTGCTTTCACTCTAATGTATTCTCCAAACAAATGAAGGTTAATGCACTATTCTCTTCACATAATATATGCTTTCGTTCATATACTGCAGAATTACTTGCACTGTCGTCCTTAGGTTTATTACCTACATTCTATTTTTATTTTATTTATTATTATTTTTTTGGCATAAAGTACCAACATATGCTTTTTCATTTCTTCCGTGTGATTGTACTATTTGTACACCAGGGTCATTATAACTATGTTTTATGTTCTGTTTGGGCGATTTTGTAACTTGTAATCTTACTTTCATATAAGCTTTCACATTATGCATATATGTCACACTTTATTTAAGAAAAATGATCTTTTTTGAAAGTTTAAAATGGTTTTTTGCTTACAATGATCCAAATGGGAAACAAAGACATCTTCTAAGGACTCATATAGTCATATGTACCAAAAAAATAAAAAATAAATAATTGCTGATAGAGGGAAAGTGGAAAAGGTAGTTGGTACTTAATGCAGGCATCCCTTATTTTATTGTGACATGTTTCATCTTTGTTGTTGGTCCCCAAAAGTCTTTCAGTTGGAACCTGAATTAACTCAGTGAAGCCGTTTATAAATGTCCCATATTGCCTCTTTTTTTTCCCATCATGATTTCCATAGTTAAATTTTACCTGTGATTAGCATTTTATTGAAAAACAATGAAGAAATCTGTAAGCATTGAATCCATTGACTTTATATGTTTTCCGTTTTGCAGGTGATTATTCCTTTTGGAGATATAGACGAGGTTCGTAAACCCTGCTGTTTTTTGTTGTGAGGCTTGATTCTTGTATATGGTATTAAAATTTTGAAGTACATTGCCTGTTTTTGCAGATAAGAAGAAGCCAGCATGCTGTTATTAATCCCGCTGTAACAATAGTTCTTCGCATGGGTGCTGGTGGACATGGTGCTCCTCCTTTGAGAAGTCCAGATGGTCAGTTTCAGTAGCTTTATATCTTAAGTTTGACGTATTTACGTCATTCAAAATGTTTTTTTTTTCAGATTTTCTTGTGATACAAACAAGATTCGGCTTTGAGATAAAAAAAAACTATAAAGATATAATATTCAACTGTCGAGAGGTCAATAAGCTCTTCTAATTAACACCAAATCAGTAATCCATAATATTTATCCCTTAAAATTCTTGTTCTCCAAGAATTATACATTCCAGAAGCTAAATTCAATCTTTGACAAAAATAATACCTGCCTAATAAATAATTACTATAAATAATAATTTCCTAACTAATTAATACTCAGAAATAAAATATTACCTGTATAATAGAAACCATTCTTCTCAACTGGTTCTTGCATTTAAATTGGTCTTCATCTCAATTACGTCTTTTCCTTTTTACTTCTTTCTTATACTGTGTTCTCTGCATCATTAGCATGAATGGAACTTCATTCGTGACTCAAAGTTCTTAAAATTAATTTACAGGTAGAGTTAGATATATGTTTGCATCGTTTTGGAACAGAAATCATGCAATAAGAACCTTACAGCGTGCTGCAAAGAACTACCACTCAATGATAGAAGCTGAGAAGAAGGTATACTTTGTTACTTTTTTGTTCTTGATTATTTTCACAGCCACTCTTATGATTAATTGAAAATTTGAGGTTTCTGCTCCAATTGTATTTAATTGACATGCATATACCATCTGCAGGAGCAACAACATTCAGAATTGCGTGCAAATAGTAGCTCTCTAAAACATAGAAAGCAGGCTAAGGTTTTAGAAGAAAGTGTGCCCAAAAAAGACCAGAAGTTTGTTCAAGAGGATGTTCTTACTGGCATATACAATGTATGGAACAGCTCAATACTCTTCTTTCAGTGCCTTCTTTGATCATATTGATAATATTTTTAAAATTTTCTCCA
The DNA here is from genome assembly GCA_014162995.1 of Artemisia annua. Taxonomy (NCBI): domain Eukaryota; kingdom Viridiplantae; phylum Streptophyta; class Magnoliopsida; order Asterales; family Asteraceae; genus Artemisia; species Artemisia annua. The sequence goes on from LBNU01022656.1 coordinate 87,238, forward strand.
GGATGCTTTTCCATGCACTGCTGAACGATTTTTTGACCTGCTATTGAGCGATGGTTCAAGTTTTACAAGTGATTACCGTTCAATTAGGAAGGACACCAATCTTAATGTAAGCATCACAATTTGTTATCGCAATCATTGATTATAAATTCCTTTGTACTTTCATCATAATTCTAGCAAAGTGGAATCATGGTATGATTCCAATTTATGTAAGTTCATGTGTATGTGTGCATGTCTTATACTTTTTTTCTTTTTTTGGCTAATATAGATGGGCCAGTGGCATTCTGCTGACGAATATGATGGTCAAGTCAGAGAAATTACATTTAGATGCCTTTGTAATAGTCCTATGTGCCCTCCAGACACAGCAATGACAGAGTGGCAACACATTCTGCTGTCCCCTGACAAAAATTCTCTGGTGAGTCTTGTATTGTTGATGTACAGAATATATCCTTCATGATCACGTTACATTGTTCCTATTTATGTTTTGAGTGTTATTTTCACTGTTTTACAGATTGCGTGTTCACCTTCGTTCTTAAATGCTACCTTTAGATTGCGTGTTCACCTTCGTTCTTAAATGCTACCTTTATAAACTTTGACAGATTACACTCTTTTTTATAGGTTTTTGAGACTGTACAACAGGCACATGATGTTCCATTTGGATCTTATTTCGAGGTATCTTTCTGCTTCAATTGTAATTTGTTGATGCATTACATTAGATTTCTTGTTAGTAGTAAAGTTCATAGTATTTAGCATGCCTATGTAAAAAGGTCTATAAATAAATCTCTGAAACAGTTGAATCTTTTGCCAAGATAATAATTTGAAAGTTGTCACTTTTATCAGAAACTGCCGATGTTTGGAACACTCTAGTACTAATTTCTTAAATATACATGCTCATAGTAGAGATGGCTGTTTAACTGTTTCAACCTTTTTATGTGAAAATGGGTCAATTTGGGTTGATTCAGGTCAAACAGGCAAATTTGCAAAATTTGGCTGAAAAATAAAATAGGTCAAATGGTTTTAAAGGAGCACAAAGTATACTATATTGCTTTATGCAAAACTTTGGATCATTGTTTCACTAATGGGTTTCTATAGATTATGGTTTAACATGTTAATATTTAATAATAATGAAGTTACGTCTCGTTTTTTCTTCTGCTACTCTTACCACGGTTGACAATTTGTGTTGCATTAGGTGCACTGTAGATGGTCTGTGGTGAATACAACTGAATCTACATGCAATATTGATGTTAAAGTTGGTAAGTCCCTTTCTACATCAACTGTTACTAGAAATATATTTATAAGGGAAAATCATCCCTGCAGCAAACTGCAGGGATCTTGTTTGACCACAACCATATTTGTGTCTCCTGTTGAGACTTTTATAAATTATTAGCAGTTGAGAACTTGAGATAAACGTAACACAGATCGAACCATTTGCGAGTATAATTAGGTTGAAATTCATTGCTAAACTCTATACTATCAACTATCAAGTAAAAATAGTATACCAAAATATCTTATAAAGTTTTTTTTCTTTTTTTTCCCTTTCTGAACCGACAGGTGTGCATTTTAAGAAATGGTGTGTTATGCAATCTAAGATAAAGTCGGGTGCCATCGCTGAGGTACAACCTGACCCTTAGTCATCATACATTAAATAACTTACCAAAATAAACTAATCTACACAATTTTACATGTACAGTACAAGAAAGAGGTGGACCTCATGCTAAAATTGGCTCGCTCGTGTATCAATTCCATCACAGTTGGTGATGATACCGCAAGTGTCGCTCCTGTATCAACTACAGAAGGCAATGCTTAACCTCCTCATATACACAAAAGGTTTTGGTCTTAAACGTTTACTTTCGATTGGAGAATTTTTATAGAAGGTCATTCAAGTATTGTATGTAGTTGGCTTTCGTAATCTCTATGCCATTAACAGTAACATTTTATATAACTTATATAATAGCATGTTTGACATTGTTTCTACTGATATGTTGTTATTTGGTGGTTACAGGTAGAAGTTGCAAAACGGGTGGGTTAAAACAGGTCGAGTCGGATTGGCCTACAAACTGTTTTGTCCGACTCTTGACCCAGTAGACCCGTTCAACATGTTTTCATTTAGCTATTTTTGTTTTAAGAATTTACGCATGACCCGGTTGAGAACTTGGGAGAAATTATAACCTAAACCCACTTCTTTTTCTTTAGTTGGGTTTAAATGATTACCTATAGACATGGCTCGTAAAATCACGGGCAATCTTTAAGGTCTCTTTTTGTTTTTCGGGTTTTGGGTTTCGGAACTTGGTTGTACAAAACACTGCAATTCATGGTTTTATGCGAAAAGTTTATTGTTTGGCTTATATGATGTTTTGAAAGACTTGGCCCGAGAAATAGCTTGAAAACCCAAAATCGACCGCTATCCATTACCAAAATGTTGTGGCTTGAAGAAATGTATTACCATTATTACTTGCTTGTTTTTGCATAATAGTGGGATGAGATGAGATGTAATATCGCAATTTAACTCTTAAACATTTATTTATGATGATTGTTATACCATTAAAATGATACAAAAATGCTATCTTGAGGTGTTTTTTTTTGTGTCATTTGTTATTATTAAAAGTTTTAAAAAGTTATACCAATGATCATAAATAAATACATGTTTAAGAGTTAAATTGCGATATTACATCTCATTTGCTATTATTAAAACTAAAATTCTTACACACTTGCTATTATTAAAAGTTTTTTTCTTTTCAAATAAAAAATATATATTCAATTTAATATAAGTAAAAAAATTCTCATTAAGTTCTTAACTATACATATCCTTAATTATGCAATCTTTAAAATTCAAAATTGAATATTTATATAATTATCATTACAATAATCTTAAACAAAAAGGATTAGAAAATTTGCAACTTATTATCTCTGGACAGTTTTATGGACGATCTTACGTAACCATGTATATAGTATGACATTAAAGATGGTGTTTTAATAAGTTTCACGTAATTTATGAGACATAATTACTATCGTTGGTGATTTTGATATATATTTCTCATATTAAATCAATTTTCATGATGAGTTGCATAATATAATCAAGTTTATTCATTCATTTTTATGTCATAAAACGACATATGAATGTCTCCTTTATAGCCGCAATCAACAATTACCATTTTGCCAACAACCACCACCAACTTTTATTCTTTACTATAACTATATATCATCGTCAATTATTCTTACTTTATGTATTTTTTCTACTGTCACCGCAGCATTGGACGGTGCGGGTACCATGATATAATAAACAAAATAGGAGGGTCCAAAATAACAAAACTTAATTTTACCACATAACAACATTAAAAGGCGGTTTAACATATATATGCCTTACGATCAACGTGATAGTAAAAAACATAACCCTATTTTCAATATCGAACTTTTATTCATATCAACATAAAATTTAGCTTCTGTTGTGTTTTATATTTTTCTTATTGTTGTTAGTACGTAATCATGCAAGCACCTGTTGGTAGTAATCTTAATGCAAGGCCTCCAGTTAACTATGTAGCCGGTTTAGGCCGTGGAGCTACCGGTTTCACTACACGGTCAGATATCGGCCCTGCTCGTCTTTTGTCTCTTGGCGAGGAGGATGATAAAGGATATGATGAGAATCAGGCATTTGACGAGTTTGAAGGGAATGACGTTGGACTGTTTGCATCTGCCGAGTATAATGAGGAGGATAAGGAAGCTGATGCGATGTGGGACAAGATTGACAAACGGATGGATTCTAGGAGGAAAGATAAACGTGAGGCGAGGCTGAAGGAGGAGATTGAAAAGTATCGTGATTTGAATCCGAAGATTACTGAGCAGTTTGTGGATTTGAAGAGGAAGTTGAAGACAGTGTCTGATGCGGAGTGGGACGGGATTCCAGAGATTGGTGATTATTCGCATAGGAATAAGAAGAAAAGATTTGAGAGTTATGGGGCGGTGCCTGATACATTGCTTGAGAAAGCTAGGCGAGAAAAGGAATATGATACTACATTGGAGTCTAGGATGCAAGATTTGACTGCGGTTGGGGAGGGTCGAGGAACTGTTTTGGGCTATAACTTGGATAGGGTTTCGGATTCTGTTTCTGGTTTGACTGTTGTTGATCCGATAGGGTACTTGACTGATCTGCAGAGTATGAAGATTAGTAATGATGCTGAGGTATCGGATATTAAAAAGGCGAGGTTGTTGTTGAAGTCTGTTATTCAGACTAATCCGAAACATGCACCTGGTTGGATTGCAGCTGCGCGATTAGAGGAAATAGCGGGAAAGATTGAGAAAGCAAGGAAATTGATTACCAGAGGTTGTGAAGAATGTCCAAAGAACGAGGATTTGTGGATTGAGGCATGTCGATTAGTAAATCCAGACGAAGCCAAGGCTGTGATAGCTCGTGGTGTAAAGGCTATTCCCAATTCGGTTAAACTTTGGATGCAAGCTGCAACATTGGAACACGATGACGTCATTAAAAGCAAAGTACTAAGAAAAGGTCTTGAAAGTATACCCGATTCTGTGAGGTTATGGAAAGCAGTTGTGGAACTCGCTAATGAAGAGGATGCAAAGCTTTTGCTTCAAAGAGCTGTGGAGTGTTGCCCGTTACATGTTGAATTGTGGCTCGCTTTAGCTCGGTTAGAAAAGTATGATGCTGCGAAACAAGTACTAAATAAGGCACGAGAAGTTCTTCCTAAAGAACCTGAAATTTGGATTGCTGCGGCTAAATTGGAAGAAGCTAAAGGAAACACGTCCATGGTTGGGAAGATAATAGAAAGGGGTATTCGGGCTTTACAAAGAGAAGGGGTTGAGATTGATCGGGAATCTTGGATGAAGGAAGCCGAAGCTGCTGAACGGGCTGGATCAGTAGCAACATGTAATGCAATTGTTAGCAATATAATTGGGATGGGAGTTGAAAATGAAGACCGTATGATGACTTGGTTTGCTGATGCAAAAGAATGTGAAAAAAGTGGCTCAATCGAAACCGCTAGAGCAATTTATGATTGCGCAATTGATGAATTTAAATCCGAGACAGATGTATGGCTTAACGCAGCCCGATTTGAGAAGGCTCACGGGACCCGCGAGTCACTTGATGCTCTTCTTTGTAAAGGTGTTAAATACATGCCACAGGCTGAGGTGTTATGGCTAATGGGTGCTAAAGAAAAGTGGTTGGCTGGTGATGTGCCTGCCGCAAGGAAGATTCTTGAGTCAGCTGATACTGCTATTCCTGATTCCGAAGAGATATGGCTTGCTGCGTTTAAGCTTGAATTTGAAAACAACGAGCCTGAAAGGGCCCAAATGATTCTTGCTAAAGCTCGTGAAACTGCCCAAACGCTTCTTGCTAAAGATCGTGAATGGGGAGGGGAAAGAGTGTGGATGAAATCTGCTATTGTTGAGAGAGAACTCGGGAACACCGAAGAGGAAAGGAGACTGCTTAATGAAGGATTGAAATTATTCCCTTCGTTTTTCAAGTTATGGTTGATGCTTGGTCAGCTTGAGGAAAGGTTGGGTCGTTTACCGCAAGCAAAAGAGGTGTACGAGTTGGGTTTGAAACAGTGCCCGAATTCAACTCCGCTTTGGCTCTCACTTGCAAATCTTGAGGAGAGAATGAGCGGGCTGAGTAAGGTTCGAGCTGTGCTTACAACGGCTAGGAAAAGGAACCCACATAACCCTGAATTGTGGTTGGCTGCAATTCGAACAGAGGCTAGACACGGATCCAAAAGAGAAGCTGAGATTTTAATGGCGAAAGCCTTACAGGAATGCCCAAACAGCGGGATTTTATGGGCTGCTAACATTGACATGGCTCCAAGACCACTAAGACAGAGTAAGAGTCAAGATGCCCTTAACAGGTGTGAACACGACTCACACGTAGTTGCTGCTATTGCCAAACTGTTTTGGCATGACCGCAAAATTGATAAAGCTCGAAGGTGGCTTAACCGGGCAGTGACTTTGTCTCCAGACGTTGGGGACTTTTGGGGTCTGCTATATAAGTTTGAGATTCAGTATGGAACCGAGGAACAGCAGAAAGAAGTCTTGAGGAAATGTATTGCCGTGGAGCCGAAGCACGGCGAGAAGTGGCAGCCGATTTTGAAAGCTGTAGAGAATTCGCACCAACCTGTGGAAGCCATTCTGAAGAAGCTAGTCATTACTCTTGGGAAGGAAGAGAAAGCTGCAAAAGAGAATAAACATTAGTGATCTCTATTTCGACTTTTTTAGGTACTCTATATGTCTCGTTCTGTTTACTTATTTACTGGAGAACATTTGTCTTTAATAATTGCGAGTTTTCAATTTTATTATGTGTAATGTCTGTGTGACTTGACGTTTTGACGCATTGAACAATTATACATTATAAGTTCAAATTTAGGTTGTGCATGTTTATTCTTACTTGAAAACAATTACCACATCTAATTGTGTTGCAGATGGCTAAAAAGTGTGTTCACACACTTTTGATGGGCTGCAAGATTTATGGCACAGCTTCTTTAGGAAATAATTTTTGCGGATTATAAGTTCTCGTGCCCAATTGATGTATAAAGTAAGTTTTGTAGTTGATTGCTGCTGAATTTTTATAAATTTGTTTAGAGGTTTTGTACTACTGTATTGCAAAACGGGTTTTAGAAGGCTATAAAGTACTCGGTACACTTCTGCCAGCATATGCATTGAACAACTTTCTTCACCATCAGTCTTTTGTAGAAGGCTATAAATTAGTTGTTTCGTTATCCGTCTTAAGCAAACCAAAAATTTAATATAAGTTCAAATAATATTTTGTTCGGTAAGAAATTAGTTGTTTCGTTATCCGTCTTAAGTTTTTGGTTTGCTTTAAACGAATGATCGACAACTTTCTTTGATGTATGTGCTATTCTGATTGATGATTTGTAATAAGAACTATTAATGAGTTTGATATTAGGCGGATATCAACACAAAAGGGTGATATCTGGAGTGATAAGCATCCATAAACTAGGAGGTTTGTTGTGACAACTTGTCACGTATGGGTTATAAACCAGAAATGCGAGTCATTTGTAAGTCTTTATCACGCATCCTCTACTGATTTCACATAAAGTCATTAATGGATATGGATTTTCTCATACTCTTCAAATTGCGCATTTGATTGAAGCGTTTATACCAATATTGTAGTTAAAAACTGCTGCAAATCTTGAAAAAATTGTTTGCAGTAATGTTCTTAAAAATGGCATACAGTTTGATTCAAGTTTACCGTTTGAAATGATATTCTTGGAGCATATGCAAGATTCCTGTGGGAAATAGACGATGACTAAGCAAACGATGATGCAACTGCACCCATTGAGGTAATTTTACACATCATTTTCTGTAAATGTCTAGATAAACAAGGTTCGCGATTTACTAACAATAATAAATAGATGATTTTGTATACTAAGGAGGAGACGTGTTTCATGACTTATTATGGTTTGGCGTAGTCCAAAGGACCATACGGTTGAAACAGGTCAGCCCAGAACCCATTTTTTCGCCTGGGATTCCAACCAATGTCTTTGCAGAGTTGGTCATTGTACCATATATCCAAAGCAGTAAGGCATGACTTCTTATAATATTCGCCAGATGATTGCTTCATGTAGTCATCCCAATTTGATATATCTTTCTCCATCTCTTTGATGCTCGGTAGTTTGAATTTTCCATCGAGAAGCTCAACCAGCCATCTGCATCTTATTTCTGATGTAAACAGGTTTGAAAAACTCACCGAGAATCCAATTACTGCCAGCTGTGGTATTCTTGGCTGAATACATTCTCTGATAATATATTTTTTTCGAAAACGGTATTTAGTTAGGGTGTTGAATATGTTTGAAAATGAAAAAAAGAGTAGTATCGGCCCTGGCGCGACCGGTTTCACTACCAGGTCCGATATCGGCCCTGCCCGTGCCGCGGTCCCCAAAGACGAGGAGGAAGGGAATGATGTCGGGTTGTTTGCTTCTGCTGAGTATGATGAGGAAGTTGGTCACATTGTCTGCAGCTGAGTGGTAGTTTCCCTAAGGAGTACTTTTGTCGAATATATGTTATTCTGCATGGTTGCATGGTTGATATATTTAGAGATTTATTTTAGAGCATTAGTGCAGTTATATTTGGCAAAATAAGCAAGTTTGTCGCAAATAAAAAGTATTTATTTTGAATTTCTGAGGGTTAGCAACATTTTTCTATGTCAACTAACCATGATATTCATCAATATACAATCTTTATATGGTATTCTATATAATTACGTTATGAAATATGCTATAGATATACATAAGGTATCTAAATATACAATGCTTAAGTGCTTAACCTCCCTCGTACAGGTTACTTACGAATCACATTCTAGAAAATTCATTTGATGCAGTGCTAATATTGTTTACTTCGATCTGTAAATAGAAAAGAGACTTACTGTTATTATCATATCGTGTATGCAAAGATATAATGGCTAGAAAGTATACACCGCATATATAGTTGGTTTGCGTCAAATAATATATCTCACCTGGAACGGCAGGGTGGTCTTTCTGAATTTGTTCGGATGGGACTTAAAGAATGGCATGTGGTGATTGTGTTTGCAGAAGGTTCGGTCAATAAATGAGGAGAAAGTTCCATCTGGGGGATAGGCTGCAATTGGTGTTATTTTCACTCAGTAAATGAAGGTTTAGTAATGGATGGCTTTCTTAATTTCTGTCACTGAACGCGTGAAAATTTCAATCCATATAAAAACGGGTCAGTTTGGGTGTTTTCTGTTAATAGAAGGTTAAACGGGTAAAAAAAAAAAGTTAAGGTAAAATGAGTTTAACGAGTTTAACAGGTGTCTAAACTATAACATGTGTGTACGCGTGTGTGCACAGTGTGGTGTTAATACCAATAACAGTGGGAGTTCAAGTTTATAAGTTTTGAGGAAATCATTGTTGTGCTGACTCATACGCATTATGCATATCTGCATATCCTTTCGAGCCAAAATGGTTCAGTTTGTAGTTAGGTTATGGTCAATGGACACAATACAAACAAAATCTTAAAGTCTCTGCAAGTGTACTTCAATCAGCCTCTTACGTTCTTAAAGCAAAATATTTGAGATCGTGTTGCACCTCATGATAGTTGGCATATTGAGCAACTCGAAAACTATCCGAGAAAGGAGCACCCCCAAACTGATATTATCTGCTCAAAGAAAGGAACGCATACAACAATGTCACCCCAAGCAAAAATGGTGTTTGATAGTTTATCATTCATGTATATATAGCTCATTCAACTCTATGGGCCAAACAAGTCATTTAAGTCATCTAACATTTTGTTCAGTCGAAACAACAAACAATGGTTCATTCATCACTTACTACATAGAGTAGCTAACTACAGAATTCATTAAGTAGTTTACTTGATATACGAACGAGCCACTTCTACCACGAGCTTCACCATGTTCTTATACACTTACAATTGTTTATGTTAGTTTTGTTCTAGTAACCCATGGATAGCTGAATGTATGTTTGGTTAGACATAATGGAATGAACACGACAATGAAATAATCATGTTTGGTCGACATTTAGAAATGAGGATAGTCGATGGTCGAAGATGTTGCTTTTGCACAATTTTAAGTATAGTTGGATTTTGCTAAACCGTATAAGAGGTCAGCTAATATATTATAGTAATTATTGACCATACAAGAACCTGACACAAACATAAGCAGGTTCGAGACGGAGATAAATTAGTTCGTATTAAAAACATGTAAAGATGACATGTTTAATAAACGGGCCGTGTTTTGGTTACGTGAGTAAAACATGCAATATGTAAAACTCATTTAGTTATAAGCCTTATCAAACGAATAGTATTTGTAATTATTACGGATTCGGATTCGTATTCAAACGTGCATTGTTATACGAACTTGAATTACAATTATAATTCGGATCTTACTCAAAGAAGAATGATTGAGAGTCGTAAACATGTAACTAATTTTGTGCCTAAATAGACTTGACAACAGTTTATTGATTTGTGAAAAAGTGAGTCTCTATGGTGTTACCGACAAAATAATGTCAAGTAATCTTAGCCATACAATTAGGCATGACAATCATTGCTTTAACCGATTTACATGTAGTGAATTATACGCTATTTTCATCATCAACAACAACAAAAACAATACGTAAACCTATTGGAGTTGAGTATGGGACAGTTATAATTTAGCTTATTTTAAAGTAAAATATTTCTTATGCTTCATATTTCTTTACTTTTAATTACTTTGAAAAAGCAAGGTATACTGAGATACTTAAATAATGGATTGAAAAATCTTGTTTTTTTTTAAAGATTAAAAGGTGGAGAGAGATATATTGAGATTTTTATTTTTTAATTAAAATATGGAAAGTGAAAATTTCATTTTTTCTAAAAAATTGTTGAGAAAAAAATATGACTAAGCGCCTTTTAGTTTAGTTATTTTATTAAGTCCTGTTAAATTAAACTATTTGTCTTAGATATATGATGTCTGTTTGTGGACGAATAAATTGTTGTTTGTTTTGTGTGTTGAATAAAGTGTTTGAATTAGAAAAATTATTGTTATACCCTTTTATTTAAAATAAATGTTGAATTAGAGGTTCAGAAGTGGGAGGGTAAATATGTAAAAGTAGGATAAAAGTGATACTTAATATGAAGACTCTCACTTCAATGATTTTTTCTAGAAGGTCATCCATTTAAATTAAGTACAAAACAAACACTCAATTAATGACTTAATAAATTTACTTATTTATGAATTAAGGGTGCGTTTGGTTCGCAAGTGGGAATGGAATTGAATTTGGATTTGGGAAAGGTTTGAAAGATGTGGGAAAGATTTGATAAAAAAGTAGGAGAGAGAAAATATATTATTATATATAATTTGTGGTTGAAAAAATCATAAAATAAGAAAAAGAATAAATAATGTGTGGTTGAAAAAATTTTATCAAATAAAAAAAAACTTTGATTGGATGGATTGGGGAGACACCCACCAAATTTGGGTGGAATGAAATCTCATTCCTTGATTCCCAAAATGGTGGGCCCAAAACCAACCAAACAAAGTTTTTGTTTCTTCTTTTTGTGATACCCACCCAAAAGAGCGAACCAAACGCACCCCTCTTTAAGTCATTATCAAACACTGCCTAAATGAGTTTTCAATTTTTATTTATTTATTTTATTTATTATTATTTTTTTTTATTATTATTTTTTTAACAAATAAGAAAAACAAAACAAACACCCCTCAAACCGACTGGACCACCCGACCCTATAACTCTCAACACTCACACCCAAACACCACTTTATTATTCATCACTTACATGGCTCCAAGACCACTAAGACAGAGTAAGAGTCAAGATGCCCTTACGAGGTGTGAACACGATTCACACGTAATTGCTGCTATTGCCAAACTGTTTTGGCATGACCGCAAAATTGATAAAGCTCGAAGGTGGCTTAACCGGGCAGTGACTTTGTCTCCAGACGTTGGGGACTTTTGGGGTCTGCTATATAAGTTTGAGATTCAGTATGGAACCGAGGAACAGCAGAAAGAAGTCTTGAGGAAATGTATTGCCGCGGAGCCGAAGCACGGCGAGAAGTGGCAGCCGATTTTGAAAGCTGTAGAGAATTTGCACCAACCTGTGGAAGCCATTCTGAAGAATTTAGTCATTACTCTTGGGAAGGAAGAGAAGGCTGCAAAAGAGAACAAACATTAGTGATCTCTATTCCGACTTTTTTAGGTACTCTATATGTCTCGTTCTGTTTACTTATTTACTGGAAACATTTCTCTTTATTAATTGCGCGTTTTCAATTTTATTATGTGTAATGTCTGTGTCCCTTGACGTTTTGACGCTTGAAACAATGATACATTATAATTTTGAATTCAGGTTGTGCACGTTTATTCTTACTTGAAAACGAAATTATCACATCTAATTGTGTTGCAGATGGGTAAAAAGTGTGTTCACACACTTTTGATGGGCTGCAAGATCATGGCAGCTTCTCTAGGAAGTACTTTTTTGAGTATTATAAGTTCTCGTGCCTGACTGATGTATAAAGTAAGTTTTGTTGTTGATTGCTGCTGAATTTTGATAAATTTGTTTAGAGCTTTTGTACGATTGTATTGCAAAACGGGTTTTAGAAGGCTATAAAGTACTCGGTACACTTCTGCCAGCATATGCATTGAACAACTTTCTTCACCATCAGTCTTTTGTAGAGCCGAAAGAGTAGTATTTCTTGTTAATTGTATCTTGTGTTATAGCATGTACAATAGCTAGCCTACGTAGAATGGTGAAGGTTTGTTGATCTTAGCGATGTTGGCTAAGACTAATTCCATATTGTGCGTAGATTGCGTAGGCTGAGGCAGTTGAGTAACAAGCCACTTTTAGTTTTATAGTTTATAATCATTATCTGGGCTGTAGTTTGACGTTTTTATCCTGCCCATGCCACATACACAATTTGTGCACGCTAACTATATTCCAGTAGTTAATATATGGCTAAGGGTCGGTTTGGTTCTCATTGATGGATGTTGAACTTTTTTCTAAAACATACATGAAAAACTTTCAGACACAATAATAGCGGGTTGTGGTTCGGGGTGAACCCTGTATATTAACTACTGCTTTTTTATGACCAGTTTAATCCATTGGGAGCAAGTACCATATGGCCTTATGGTTCGGGGTGAACCCTGTATATTAAATAATTAGCAATAAATAGCGTGCTGTAGTTCTAGACTCATGGCCTTATGGGAGCAAGTACATACCTGCATTTTCTGTATTATCAGTGGCGGCGATTAGCATGTGCAAGTGGTGCAACCGCACCGGGCCCCCCTTTGTAAGGGCCCCCAATTTAGTTTAATAAACGTTTTATATATAAACGTTTAGAATTTTTAGTGTCTTTGTTAAATATTATCAAAGTTGAACCGGGCCACATACAAAAAAATATAAGACAAACTTTGGGCCACATACAAAAAGAGTGAAAGACTTGGATTATGGGGGCCTCATTTGTGATTTCGCACCGGGCCCCCAAATCAATGGGACGGCCCTGTGTATTATTAACAATTACTGAAAGAAAACTTGCCCAGGTAACATTGATAGGGCATGAGGATACAGTTCTAGTCACCATAGTCTCCCATTTACAGTTTCGCATCAGCCAATAGAAGCCATCTTGAAGAAATCTGTAGCTGCCCTTGTTCAGGAAGAGAAAGATGCAGAATAGAACAAACATCAATAGTCCCTATTCTGACTTTTTTTTAGGTACTTATTCTTTTTTATGTTTCGGAGATTATTATTTTGTTAGAGGAGCGATAAACATATATATTTGAGAAGAATTTTGATTAGGTTGCATACATTATGCCTGCGTGGAAACATTAGCCATATTAGATTGTCTTCCAGATGTCTAGAAAATTTGTTCGAACAATTTTGATGGGCTGCAAGGTGATCGTAGTTTCCCTAAGGAGTGCTTTTGTGGAATATATGTTATTCTGCATGGTTGATATATGGTAAGTTTGGTTTTTAGTCGTTACTGATTTTTGAGAGATTTAGTTTAGAACCTCGGTGCGATTATATTTGGCAAATAGCCAAGTTTGTCACACAAAAATGTGTTTATTTTTAACTTTTGAGCCTTAGCTAGCGACTATTTTTTTCTATATGAAATATCCAATGCTTAACCTCCCCTGTACAGGCCACTGGAGTATTAAGTAGACTGCTGTTATAATCATATCAAACAAGGATAAAGTTTGGCGGCTATGCTTTACATTATTACATTATACATATAGTATTTCTTTCAACTGGAACAGCAGGTTAGTCTTTTTGAATTTGTTCGACTGAGACTTAAAGAAGGGCATGTGAAAATGTCAATGCCACTTAAGATAAAGATGCATCTGGGAATAGGCAGTTTTTGGTCTATGGTTTACTCAGAAAATGAAGGTGTAGTAAGGGATACCTATCTTAAATTCTACCACCGATACACGTGAAAATTTTGACCCATATAAAAATGAGTCAGTTTGGATGTTTTCTGTTGATAGAAGGTTAAACGGGTAAAATATAAAAAAGTTATGGTAAAATGGTTTTAACGAGTTTAACAGGTGTGTACGCGTGCATGTGCGGTGTCGCTGTGGTGTTAATACACATGACAGTGGGAGTTCAAGTTTATAAGCTTTAACGAAATCATTGTTGTGCTTACTCATTCGCATTATGCAGATTATTCCTAAATCTCTTTCACCTCTGGAGGTATTTCCCTTTATAATTCTAAATTATTGAGTTTTAGTTCTCTCTGCACATCCTTTCGAGCCAAAATGGTTCAGTCTGTAGTTAGGTTATGGTACATGGACACAATACGAAAAGAATCTTAAAGTCTCCGTAAATGTACTTCAATTAGCCTCTTACGTTCTTAAAGCAAAATAAAGTTTGCAAGATCACTTATGCATAATATTTGAGATCATGTTGCACCTCATGATACTTGGCATATTGAGCAACTCGGTAACTATCCGAGAAAGGAGCACCCCCAAATTGATATTATCTGCTCAAAAGAAAGGAACGCATACAACATTGTTTCTACAAGCAGAAGTGGTGTTAACAGTTTCTTATTTATGTATGTTCATTTCATAGTATTGTTGTAGACTTGTTGTCAGTATGTAATTGTGGGTAAACAAATCATTTATGTTCAGTTCATTCAACCTAGTGTAAACAAGTCATTTATGTCATTCAACCTTTTTGTTCAGTCTAAAAAGCAGACAATGTTCCATTCATCACTTATACATTTTACGATTGTTTTATGTTAGTTTTGTTCTAGTAACCCATGGATAGCTAAATGTGTGTAAACTCATTTTGCTCTAGTATAACTTGCGTTTGATTCCGGATTCGGATTCAAACGTGTTTTGTTATAAAAACTTGAATTACGATTATAATTCAGATATTACTAGCAGGGTCCTCGCGCGTTGCAGCTGCGGGTACCCTGAAATAAAATTTTCCGGTGAATCATATATTTTCGTTTATTTTGTTCTTTTTGACAATAAATTTACGGATATCAAAATTTTCGTTTAGCTCGTGTCCGTTCGGGCTCGAGCCCGTTGGCTCGTGTCCGTTCAGGCTCGAGCCCGTTTGGCCCGTGCCCGTTCGGGCTCGAGCCCATTTGGCCCGTTGCTCGTTCGGGCTTGAATATTTATTTTATTATTTGTATTAGTGACATTTAATGCGGGAATTGTGTTTAAGTTGGTTGTACAATATGCTTAATTATTTGTATTTCTTATGTAGGAGGTGTTTTAATAAGTTGATTAATTGTATTTATTGACCAGTTAATTAATAGTATTTAATGTATATAATGTTTTATTTATTGTATTTAATGTTAGTGTTAATTGTATGTTAAAATTAAAAAGTGGTGTGTACTTTAAGCTTCTAAACTTGTAAATGTCTAATTATATTATTGATGGTATTAATTGTGTTTGATGTGTTTGAATAAACTTGTACTTAAGCTTCTAAACTTGTAAGGCTTAAAAAAAAAAAAAAATTTTTCAAAAAAAAAAGTTATACTATTTCTTTAGAAGTGGTTTATGCATATAAGATAGTAAGACTTAAACAAAGAATTATTGAGAGGCCTAACGTTTTTTTTTTTTTTTTTTTTTTTTTTTTTTTTTTTTCCTAAATCGACGTGATAATGATTTACTGGTTTGTGAAAAAGTGAGTCTCTATGCTATTACCAACAAAAGAATGCAAAGTAAGTTTAGCTATGCAATTAGGCGTGACAATAAATGCTCTGACCGATACACTTGTAGTTATTTATATGTTATACGCTATTTTCATCATCATCAACAACGAAAACAATATCTAAGCCTATTGGAGTTGATAGGGATGGCAACGGGGCAGGGAATGTCGGGGATTGTACTTACCATCCCCATCCCCGTTTTCCACTCTCCCTCCCCATCCACGTCCCCATCCCCATCGGGAATTGATTTACATCCCCATCCCCGTCCCCAATGGAGATGGGGATCCCCGTGGGGATTTGGGGATTCTCCACCACTATGAAATAACATAAAAAACCCACCAACTCGTCGAAAATATAAAGATTTTTTACTCATAAAGTACTTCAACAAATGTGCATCGCACATAGATTAATTACAATTTCAATTCAACTCTAAAGCATCATAAACATTATAATACCATATAATATAAAAACAATATGTATGGGACAAAATAATTAAGTAATATGTAATTGGTACTTATACTTCTAATTCTAAATATGTTTGATCCAATAAATATCACATATGCATATTAACATACATGTCGATACTCATAAACACATGTACATGTACATATACAAGTTAACCGAGGATTGATAAACCATATAAATTTTAAATAATTATACATAGAAAGATCGGGGTTCGGGGATTTATGTTATCCCCATCCCCGGTTTAAAATTTCAAGGGATTCCCTATCCCCGGTCAACTCGGGGATTCCCCTGTCAAATCGGGTTTGGGGATCGAGTCTCCATCATGTACGGACTTTTTTGCCTTCTCTAGGAGTTGAGTATCGGAGAGTTATAATTTAGCTTATTTAAAAGTAAACTAGTTCTTATTGTGCTTCATATTTCTTTACTTTTAATTACTTTGAAAAAGAAATGTAGATTGAGATAATTAAACAATAGATTGAAAAATCTTGGTTTTTTAAAAGATTAAAAGGTGGAGAGAGATATAATGAGATTTTTAATTTTTAATTAAAATTTAAAAAGTTTGAATGCATTAAGTGAAAAATCACATTTAATTATAGTAATTTAACAGTTTAATTAGTGTTCATTAAATGCATTTTTAATTAAAAAATGAATGTTTGAATATATTAACTACACATTAAATGTTTTTTTTTTATATTTGATCAAGAGCTGTGAGTAGGGGTATAAACGAGTCGAGTCGAGTCAAGTACCAAGCTCGAGCTCGACTCGAATACTAAAACTCGAGCTCGAAACTCGACTCGAGCTCGATCGAGCTTTAAATTTCGAGCTCGAGCTCGACTCGTTATATAAAACTCGAGCTTCCGACTTGAGCTCGACTCGAGCTCGATTATTTTCATATTTAAGGCTCGAACCCGATGAATACTCGACATACGAAGCTCAGCTCGACTCGATTTGTATGAAAATTAAGTAAATATATTTATATAAAAGGGTAAAAGTGTAATTTAGTTGAAGCTCGTTAAGGCTCGCGAGCTTCACGAGCAGAGTATTTTCGAGCTCGAGCTCGACTCGAAAATATACTCGAGTAGCTAGCGAGTTATCTCGGCTCGTTTACACCCCGCACTCATTAGCAAATCCATTTTTAAAAAACCGCCTTCATCACCTTTTTAAGTACTACCTCCGTCCCAAAATTATTGTCCCCTATTGACTTTTTCGGTCTTTCTTTCTCAACTTTGAATATAAATATTTTTGTTTGTGTTAAACAATTTTTGATAAAAATTATACCAAATGAAAATGCATTTAAAACTCAATCGGTTCATATATTTTGTATCAACTATTATGTAATATAAACAAAAATACTTATGGTCAAAGTTGAAAAGTAAATACCGAAAAAGTCACTAGGGGATAATAATTTTGGGACGGAGGGAGTAACAAATAAGAAAACAAAACAAACCGACTCGACCACCCGACCCTATCTCTCACTCACACCCAAACACCACTTTATTATTCATCACTCACAGTATACCTTTTCCAATCATCANTATCATCATCATCATTTTAAAACGACACCGTTTTATCATATTCATTCACCGGTTAGTAATCTCTATTCCTTTTTTTTTTTTTTTAACATTTATATATAATTTCATATCAAACCCTAACCCTAACCCTAACCCTAACCCTAATTGTATCAATTCCCTAGGCTTAATCATGCAAGCCCCAGTAGCACCCAAGAACCGCCTCGAGTTTCTCAACACCAGACCTCCCCCTAACTACGTAGCAGGTCTAGGCCGTGGCGCCACCGGTTTCACTACCCGGTCCGATATCGGACCGGCCCGTGCCGCGCCCGACCTCCCAGACCGGTCCGCGGCGCCGATAGGCGCCGCGGCCCCAGCCCGCAAAGACGAGGAGGAAGAGGAGGCCGAGGATAAGGGATATGATGAGAATCAGAAATTCGACGAGTTTGAAGGGAATGATGTTGGGTTGTTTGCTTCTGCTGAGTATGATGAGGAGGATAAGGAAGCTGATGCGGTTTGGGACGAGATTGATAAACGGATGGATTCGAGGCGGAAGGATAGGCGTGAGGCGCGGTTGAAGGAGGAGATTGAAAAGTATCGCGCGAGTAATCCGAAGATTACGGAGCAGTTTGCTGATTTGAAACGGAAGTTGGTCACATTGTCTGCAGCTGAGTGGGATAGTATTCCCGAGATTGGGGATTATTCGTCTCGGAATAAGAAGAAGCGGTTTGAGAGCTTTACGCCTGTTCCGGATACTATGCTGGAGAAGGCGAGGCAGGAGAAGGAGAATGTGACTGCTTTGGACCCGAGGAGTAGGGCGGTTGGTGGGACGGAGACGCCTTATTCTCAAACGCCGGATTTGACTGCGGTTGGTGAGGGTAGAGGGACGGTTTTGTCGTTGAAGCTTGATAGGTTGTCTGATTCTGTTTCGGGTTTGACTGTTGTTGATCCGAAGGGTTATTTGACGGATTTGAAGAGTATGAAGATTACTAGTGATGCTGAGATTTCGGATATTAAGAAGGCGAGGTTGTTGTTGAAGTCGGTTATTCAGACTAATCCGAAGCATCCGCCTGGTTGGATTGCGGCTGCGAGGTTGGAGGAAGTTGCGGGTAAGATTCAGTTTGCGAGGGATTTGATTAAGAAGGGGTGTGAGGAGTGTCCGAAGAACGAGGATGTGTGGATTGAGGCGTGTCGGTTGGCGAATCCGGATGAAGCGAAAGGTGTGATTGCTAGAGGTGTTAAGGCGATTCCTAATTCCGTTAAGCTTTGGATGCAGGCTGCGAAGTTGGAACATGATGAAGCGAGTAAAAGTAAGGTTTTGAGGAAAGGTCTTGAGAATATACCGGATTCTGTGAGGCTGTGGAAAGCGGTCGTTGAGCTTGCTAATGAAGAAGATGCGAAGCTTTTGCTTCAGAGGGCTGTCGAGTGTTGCCCGTTACATGTTGAATTGTGGCTTGCTTTGGCTCGGTTAGAAACGTATGATGCGGCTAAGAAGGTGTTGAATAAAGCTAGAGAGAAGCTTCCTAAAGAACCCGCGATCTGGATTACTGCAGCGAAATTGGAAGAAGCTAATGGAAACACGGCTATGGTTGGGAAGATCATTGAAAGGGGTATTCGGGCTTTACAGAGAGAAGGGGTTGAGATTGATCGTGAAGCTTGGATGAAGGAGGCTGAAGCTGCTGAACGAGCTGGATCAGTTGCAACATGTAATGCGATAATTAGTAATACAATCGGGATTGGAGTGGAAGAAGAGGATCGTAAGGCGACTTGGGTTGCTGATGCAGAAGAGTGCAAGAAACGGGGATCCATTGAAACCGCTAGAGCAATTTATAGTCATGCACTTGCTGCGTTTTTGACGAAAAAGAGCATTTGGCTTAAAGCAGCCCAGCTTGAGAAGGCTCATGGTACTCGGGAGTCGCTTGATGCTCTCCTTCGTAAAGCTGTTAGTTACACGCCACAGGCTGAGGTGTTATGGCTCATGGGTGCTAAAGAAAAGTGGCTTGCTGGTGATGTGCCTGCTGCTAGACATATCCTTCAGGAGGCGTATCGAGCTATTCCTGATTCTGAAGAGATCTGGCTTGCGGCGTTCAAGCTTGAGTTTGAAAACAACGAGCCCGAACGTGCCAGAATGCTGCTTGCTAAAGCCCGTGAAAAGGGAGGAGAAAGAGTGTGGATGAAGTCTGCAATCGTTGAGAGAGAACTCGGGAACACTGAAGAGGAAAGGAAACTGCTTAATGAAGGGTTGAAATTATTCCCTTCATTTTTCAAGTTATGGTTGATGCTTGGTCAGCTCGAGGAAAGATTGGGTCGTTTACCGCAAGCAAAAGAGGCATACGAGTTAGGTTTGAAGCAGTGCCCGAATTCAACTCCTCTTTGGCTCTCACTTGCAAATCTTGAGGAGAGAATGAGCGGGCTGAGTAAGGTTCGAGCTGTTCTTACCACGGCTAGGAAAAGGAACCCACAGAACCCTGAATTGTGGCTGGCTGCAATTCGAACAGAGGCTAGACACGGATCCAAAAGAGAAGCTGAGATTTTAATGGCGAAAGCCTTACAGGAATGCCCAAACAGCGGGATTTTATGGGCTGCTAACATTGACATGGTTTCAAGACCACTAAGACAGAGTAAGAGTCAAGATGCCCTTAAGAGGTGTGAACATGATTCACACGTAATTGCTGCTATTGCCAAACTGTTTTGGCATGACCGCAAAATTGATAAAGCTCGAAGGTGGCTTAATCGGGCGGTGACTTTGGCTCCTGACGTCGGGGACTTTTGGGGTCTGCTATATAAGTTTGAGCTTCAGTATGGAACCGAGGAACAACAGAAAGAAGTCTTGAGGAAATGTATCGCCGCGGAGCCGAAGCATGGCGAGAAGTGGCAGCCGATTTCAAAAGCGGTAGAGAATTCGCACCAACCTGTGGAAGCCATTCTGAAGAAGCTAGTCATTGCTCTTGGGAAGGAAGAGAAAGCTGCAAAAGAGAACAAACATTAGTGATCTCTATTTCGACTTTATCTAGGTACTTTATATGTCTCGTTCTGTTTACTTAATTGCTGGAAACATTTATCTTTAATAATCGGGAGTTTTCTATATGTGTGATGTCTATGCCCCATGATATTTGACGCATGGAATGATTATTATTATTTCAAATTCAGGTTGTGTACGTTTATTCTTATATGAAAACGAAATTACCACATGTAATTGTATTGCAGATGGCTAGAAAGTGTGTTCACACACTTTTGATGGGCTGCAAGGTTATGGCAGCTTCTATAGGAAGTACTTTTTGCGGATTATAAGTTCTCGTGCCAATTGATATATAAAAGTAAGTTTTGTTGTTTAGAGCTTTTGTACTATTGTAATGCAAAATGGGCATTTTTGTCTCGAAGGGTAAGAATCGTAGAAATAGTGAAAGAATCAAAGAAATAGTGAAACACTACTTTAGAGGTCTATAAAGTAGTACTACACTTCTGCCATCATCTGCAGTAAAAAACTTTCTTGGCCATCAGTCTTTTGTAGAGCCGAAATATTAGTATTTCTTGTTAATTGTAGCTTGTGTGTTGGTATGTACAATTGATATCCTTTGTATATTGTGAAGGTTTATTTGTCTTAGCTCTGATGGCTAGGAAGTAATTTCATATTGTGCTTAGATTGCCTAGACTCCGAGACCAGTTTAGCGTGTGTATCTATTTACCAGCTTTTCAAAGAACCACTCTAATACAAAACCATTTTATTAGTCAAGTTGTTTAGTTTATCATATAATGTTGATGTTTAATGCCACATCTATAGTATCATGGTAATACAGCTGGCACGTTGCAGTCGTTTAAAACTAAAACGATTTTGTGTTTTTGGAAGTTTATGCATTGTATTATTTGGTTGATACATGTGGGAAAGAGACTTGTAGTCGACTGGTCGTCAATATCTGTGCTGGGTTTATATGTGAAGAGGTTCGTATCACCCACATACACAATTTGTGCACTAATCCTATTTCAGTAGTTAATATATGGCTATGGGTTGGTTTGGTCCTCATTGATGGCTGTTGAACCTTTTTATTAGAACATACTTGAAAAACATTCAGACACAATAAATAGCGGGTTGTGGTTCGGTGTGAACACTGTATATTAACTACTCTTATGATCAGTTTATTCTGTTTGGTCCCCTTTAGCTTGACGTGAGGATGGACCATAGAAACTTGTATGGTATAAACGTATAATGATATCTAGACTTATGGGAGCAAGAACATATCTAAATTTCCTTTAGTTATAGTAACAGTTACTGGACGAAAACTTAACCAATTAGCACCGATAGGGGGTGAGGATACAGTTGTAGTCGCCATAGTACCCCATTTACAGTGAATCTGATGCAACACAAATTTGCAAGCATGGTACGGATACATGCTTATATACAATCACAGTTCATCTGTTGTGCCCATTTTATACACCAAAGAGTTCATTTCTTTCTTTTATGTAAAGTATTTCAATGCATTTGCTTTAAAATACCTTTTCTAGAAATGTTTCTGGAAACAGATGTGTATGACTATAGTTTGCCATCTGGAAACTTTTTAATTGGTACTGAAGGTGCTGAACTACTGTTCTGCGTTTCAAGTTTTCAACTGTCCGAATTTTTTTGTTATATTGAAATATTCTTAAAGATATTCATTGTCTTTTCTTTAAAGCCACAAAAACGGTGTTTGTAAAAGAATGAGAGGAATGCCACACATGAAATATGGTTGTATGTCACTATTTTCCATAGATTTGTGATTCCTATCGCACCCCTGACTCTGATTTGTTCTTTAGCATGTTTGTTTTTGTGTTTACCGATCCTTATCTTAAATAAGGTTCAAACAGTTGCCACGGGAATATGTCATCACTCATCACTGTCTAGACGGCACATAGGTCTGACATGTCGATGACATTCATCATGTAGGGCTACCGGCCTGTCTACATGAGCAAAATAGTGAAATATAAGAATTAGAAAATGGTGCCAGGAAGTGAATTAGAGCATTTGAGTGTGCCAGAGTTGGCTGGTTTATAGGGTTGGTTAACCCATTAATACAGGTAATATATCTGATTCTTGTCAAAATGGGTAGTCAGACCTGCAAAGAGTTTTTTTCCCCTGTTTTTTGGAGAATCAATATCAGAAGACTATAAGTCTATAAGTTGCAAAATGGGTGGATGCGAAGCTGGGTAGCATGTTGAAATCTTTAGTTATTTAAGTATTGTCAAACATGTATAAAAAGTTTAAAAAACAAATAGCTGTATGAATATTCCCAGTCTCTGTAAATAGACATTGTGCTTGTTTAGTTTAGCTGAAGTTTTTGGTTCTCAGTATAACTCGTTTGAACTAAAAAACAAATTGACTCGTAAATAGTCAAATTATTTGACAATGAAAGCATCAACAAAATGAAATAAAATCACGCCAAAATCCGTATGGAAAACCTCAGGCAGAAACATCTTAGTTGCTGTTTTGCACGCATGACTTCTGTTCTAAAATGATGCAAACATAGATCAGATGTATAAGATATTTAAATCAGCGCCACAAATGGAGTTCTGTTCATGCTGTAAACCTTTTGAGATACTGGCATCATCCCCAACAGGTTCAGGTCATTCTAAATTTTGATGGGAGATGTAACACCTTGACCAGCACCTTCAGTGGACAAAAAGAGAGTAGTGAGGGGCACAAGAAGCCACTTGTTTGTTCCTTTAATTAAGCCGAGAAATGATATTTGTTCATTCTATTGCCATGACAATTTCTGTATGAGCGACGGCTTCATAGTGCAACTTTCACAGGGCTAAAGATATGTGAGTCAGATTTTAAATAGCTTGAAACAATTCACGACGATACAATGAGCATGGGGTAAAGATGTGGCATAATATAGGCTAAGGTTGATTTCACAGGGCGAGGTTTCACAGTTACCGTCACTAATAAAAGATTCATGAATTGTCATATAAAAGTCAAGAGATGATGCGTATAAATGTCAATCGAACAAAAGTAAACGAAGCATTAAGATCCGGTGCAATGGTGGTGGAGTAAACCACCTTAGCGTCACATTCTCCCATTCTCATCACCTTCCCACAACCTTTTCTCTCCTAATAATCACCACATTCATTACAATGTCTTTACCTCATTTAAACATAAATATACTTAACAACTTACTTTTTACGCACAAATAAACATTTACACCACTTTCATTTCAACAAGTGGTTCGTTGATTCACCCACGTGTAATGGGCTTTACGTGTGATTGTGCTAAAAACATACCTGACCACTAGTGGTGATGCCCCACATTACACCTAGTCCAAGGTTAACAAAAGAGGCGAGGTTTGAGCTCAATTTTTCCTCGTTACACCAAGTCTAGGGTTGTCATTTGTATTTTACTTGTTCTACTATCGGTCAGCAGCTTATGTTAATAAAATATTTTACTTGTTCTACTAATTGTATTTTCAACTTTTCCTCAATCTTAACAACATAATTTATAAGAATATTGTTATTATTGTCATAAAGCGAAATGAGGTTGTTAGTTTAAATTGTGCTTATATGTGTAGGAATTATTAATTTACCTGATGATTTGGGTCTTAATAATTTTGTGTTATAGAAAGGTTAGAGAAATGATAAATGATAGTTGTTACCAAAGGTGATTCTTATGTATAAGTAATTTGTGGCGCTATGAGCATCAAGTTTGGTGACTCAAACTAAGGTGATGTTTGTTTTCTTTAAAAAAAAGTCTTAACAACCTTTTAATAGACCAAAGCTCTTAGTTAGTTAGAGCTTTTAGGTGTTAAGTGACGAACAAATGTAAAAACATCTAAATAGACCAGACATGGAATGGGCATTTACCTCAAGTTGAACTAATAAATATTAAGATGTTTTCTTATGAAAAAACAAACAATATTATTTGATTCAGATTCAAACATTTCCGCCTTATATTCTGATTCAGATGTGCGAGTTAGATTCAGATCCAGAGCCTCTTAATAAGCAAATACTAACACCTCAACTTAAATACCAAAAAGCAGTTTCACAGCAAAACATCCTTTTTTCCACTCACATTGTATTAATAACCTAAAAATAAAAGTAAAAGTATANGTTTGGTATAAATGTATAATGATATCTAGACTTATGGACGAAAACTAAATTTCCTTTAGTTATAACAGTTACTGGACGAAAACTTAACCAATTAGCATCGGTAGGGGATGAGGATACAGTTGTAGTCGCCATAGTACCCCATTTACAGTGAATCTGATGCAACACAAGTTTGCAAGCATGGTACGGATACATGCTTATATAAAATCACAGTTCATCTGTTATGCCCATTTTATACACCAAAGAGTTCATTTCTTTCTTTATGTAAAGTTTTTCAATGCCTTTGCTTTAAAATACCTTTTCTAGAAATGTTTCTGGAGACAGATGTGTATGACTATATTTTGCCATCTGGAAACTTTTTAACTGGCACTGAAGGTGCTGAACTACTGTTCTGCGTTTCAAGTTTTCAACTGTCCGATTTTTTTTTTTTATGTTATATTGAAATACTCTTAAAGATATTCATTGTCTTTTCTTTCAAGCCACAAAAACGGTGTTTGTAAAAGAATTGAGAGAAATGCCAACATGAAATATGGTGTATGCCACTATTTTCCATAGATTTGTGATTCCTATCGCACCCCTGATTCTGTTTGTTCTTAAGCATGTTTCTTTTTGTGTTTACCGATCCTTATTTTAAATAAGGTTCAAACAGTTGCCATGGGAATATGTCATTACTGTCTAGACGGCACATAGGTCTGACGTGGCCATGACATTCATCATGGAGGGCTACCGGCCGGTCTACATGATCAATATAGTGAAATATAAGAATTAGAAAATGGTGGTAGGAAGTGTGCCAGAGTTGGCTGGTTTATAGGGTTCATTAACCCATTAATACAGGTAAATATATTTGATTTTTGTCAAAATGGGTCGTTAGACATGCAAAAAGACTACAAGTTGCGAAATGGGCGGGTGCGAATCTGGGATTCTGGGTAGTGTTTTGAAATGTGTAGTTATTTAAGTATTGTCAACATGTATTTGGTGATATAAGTATGTATAACAACAAATATTAGTATTATGCTGTATGAACATTCCAAGAGTTTGTGTAAGAAATACATATCGTGCTCGTTTAATTTAGTAAATTTCATGATTCTCGGTATAGCTCGCTTGAACTAAAAAGACAATTAACTTGCCAATGCAAGGATCAACAAAATGAAATAAAATCACGGGAAGTTTTAAAAATCAGTATGGGAAATCTCAGGTGATAAAAGTTTTGCTGCTACTCTGCACGCAAGATTTCTGTTTTAAAATGACGCAAACTGATGTATAATAGATGCAAATCAGTGTTAAGATCTGTCAGCCACAAATGGAGTTCCATTCAGGCATTCATGCTAAAAAGCCTAAAGATACCAGCATCACACCAACAAAAATACAATTCTTGAACATGTTGTTTCGATTCAAGTCATTCTAAAGTTTGATAGGGGACGTAACATCTTGAACAACACGTTGAACGGAAAAAGAGAACAACGAGTGACGTGACAAGCCTTTTGTTTGTTCCCTGGGTTATATGAGAAATGATTGTACATACTATTGCCATGTATGGACATTTTCTGAAGTTAGACGGGCATCTCTCCGTGCAATTTTTTCAGGAGTATAGAGCCATTGTCTGACAGCACGAAACAATTCACGAATATAAAATGGGCATAGGTTAAGAAACACTTTCATGAACGCCACCACCAGAAGCAATGTTGATTTCTTAAAAATCATACATTTACCATCACTAATAAAAGATTTATGGATCGTCATTAGAGATGAGTTGTAGTTGTAAATTTTGATCGAACAAATGTAAACGAAACATCAAGGTTAAAGAAAGGGCCGAGGTTTGAGCTCAAACTTTTCCTCAATTTGTTTTAATTTATAGATTCGCGGTTTCGGATGAAGCTTCGACTCTGAACTTTACAATACTAATATGGTAAATGGTGCTCAAGTTCGCTCTTTCAAAAACACAAACTAACTATCTCACAACATACAATTCATAAATTTGCTTACTACACGTGTTATAGATAAGACTTGAATCTATAACCAATTAATAAATCCAATAAGTAACAGTTAGCAGCTTGTGCTAACAAAATATTTTACTTGCTTTACCAATTGTATTTTCATTTGATAATCAGTATTGACAGATTTGAAAAAACAATTAATATAATTAAATATATAACAACTTAATGTTGACACACTGTCAAAGGTTGTTACCAGGACAATTATATGTATACCTATTAAAACTTGTATATTTACTCAAAACATACTTAAAAAGCATTATAGATTATGTATTATAAACTTATTTTTGGAGAAATATGCAAATATTCAAGGTTTATTAATTCTCCCTATTATAATCATTAAATTGCTAGAGATTTCAATTTCAGTCCCGCTGGGTTCAAAAACTCCTTAGAGCCATGGACGGAACTATTAAGGGACCGGGGAGGGCCCCGGCCCCCCCAAACTTTGCGGCGCCTAGTGTAAAAATTATAGGTTTTAAGGGTAATTTAGTTGTGGTTACAAACAAATATTCGATTCGGCCCCCCTAAAATAAATTCGGCCCCCTCAAAATAAATGTTCAAGTTCCGTCTATGCTTAGAGCATCAGGTGCGGTGGCTATAGTCAAAACCCAAAAGAATGTCACGTCATCAACATTTTCTCATTTCACTTCTCATATTACACACTAAAAAACCTCCTCTCTAAAGACTCAAGCTAAAATAACTCTTTTGGAACCCACACTTTTATTTTATTTTTCAATTTTAAAAAATAACCAATTTTTCATTCATTAAAACAAAAATCCAATTTACATAAAAAATCATACGGAAAAAAATTTACAAAACAAGAAATTAAAAAAAAAAATGAAATAATACAAGTACTTAAAATTATCAATAAAATAATTTTGCAGCTGTTGCCAAATATGCCCGTTTTGTTTTGGGTGTGTATGGCCTTATTTAGTTAGCCAAAAATATTAAAACTGTCTTATTATGGTTACTCTTTTACAACCACTACCTCATAATACTCACTTTATTGACAAAACAAGCCAGTTTTTATGTTTTTTTTGCTTCGTATCTTTTGACTTTTATTAATTTTGATTTTTTAAACTATATATTTTTTGTTTTGCACTTTTTATGCAAGTTTTACAAACTTTATTAACAGGACAAGACAGTCATTTATGATTTTCTGCTCCGTAACTTTTTTGTTTTATTACTTTGACTTATCAAACTTTGCATTTTCGTTCATTTTTCATTTTTTTTTCGCGGTTTCATATAATAAAAACAAAATTACAAAAAGCTTTAGAACAAAAAGAAAAAGAAAAATTAAAGAGGGGTACCAACATTTAGGGTGTGTTTGGTAAAAGTAGCAGTGAGCTGTAGTTGTGAGTAGTAGCCACAGCTTACCGCTCACAACTTCTTAAAGAAGCATTGGGAAAATGAGCATTCCTAAAAAAATAGCAAAGCTCACCGCTCATTTGCCAAACGAACAATAAAAATAAAAAAGCTCATTCCTCACTGCTCATCGCCCAGAAAGCTCGAAAAAGCTCCGCGCCATACATAGCCATCACATAATCACATAGTGGTATTAAAAATTTAAAATTAAAAATAAAAATAAAAGTAGGAACATTTAAAAAATAACCGGGTCGGGTCGGGTAGGAAGATCCAACCGTAAATGTAAACCTTCCTTCATCTTCGTCTTCAAGTCAAAACCATCCCTTCATCAAATCCATCATTTAATCAGATCACTAAAAAAATGTGGAAGCTAAACCACACATTACTATTACTATTATTCAGCTTATTAATAATCTGCTCAAAAGCAGAAGAAGCTGAAAAGCTGAGCACAAAAGAATGTGAAAAACTAGGATTTACAGGACTCGCACTTTGTTCCGACTGTAACGCTCTCTCTCAATATGTCAATGATCAAGGTCCATTATATATATATATATATATATATATTTCTTTTTATTTCATTATGGGGGTGTTTGTTTAAGCTTATATAGTGGGCTTATTATGAGCTTATTTGGTTTCGGCTTATATTACATACAAGCCTGAATTTCCCGGCTTATTNATGGTGCACGTTTAGGCTAACCTTCTAGTTAGTTTTATCCGTGTAAACGGGACCAACAGTAAATGACGCACTCCTTCCGTCTTAAAATATTAGGTGCTATTTGTTGTGTGTGTTTTAAACGGTTTGGATTGAAAGCAATATTAAATTCGTTGTTCGGTACCATTTGAATACTCTGACACAAGGTGTGAACATCATAAACTCATTCCACCCATAAGTGGTGTCTTTTGTCTGACACAAGAGGTAATCGGATACTTTTTTATTTCTTTCTTTGTCTTTTTCTTATATTTTATTTTCAAACAATATATTTTAATCTAATTTATTTATAAAACAAACACATTTTTAATATCATTTAATAGTTTTCTCTCTCCTAATCCAAATCCAACAAATCCAAATCCAAATTCTAAACCCATCTACGAACCAAACGGGCCCTTAATCGTCCACCGTTAACAAAAAAACATAATTATTATAGTTTTCTGTCTTATATTTTGCAAAATAACATTTTTGTCCTTAATTAATTCTTAATAATTTATTGAAACATTTTAATAACAAACCGAAATGAAACGTGGAAGAATAAAATATTGGGATGGCAAATGATATTGCCACATTGCAATTTACTACATCCACATTAAATCATGCATCATGACAAAAAAATATTTTGTCATGATGCATGATTTTAATGATATGGATGTAGTAAATTGCAATGTCGAAGTATCAACCCGCTATTGGGATTTGGGGAGTATTTAAAAGTACCGGGTCGGGTCGGGTCGGGTAGGAAGATCCAACCGTAAATGTAAACCTTCCTTCATCTTCGTCTTCAAGTCAAAACCATCCCTTCATCAAATCAATTAATTAATCAGATCACTAAAAAAATATGTGGAAGCTAAACCACACATTACTATTACTATTATTCAGCTTAATAATAATCTGTTCAAAAGCAGAAGAAGCTGAAAAGCTGAGCACAAAAGAATGTGAGAAACTAGGCTTTACAGGACTCGCACTTTGTTCCGATTGTAACGCCCTCTCTCAATATGTCAATGATCAAGGTCCATTATATATATATATATTTCTTTTTATTTCATTATGGGGGTTATGTTTGTTTAAGCTTATATAGTGGGCTTATCAGCTTATTTGGTTTCGGCTTATATTACATACAAGCCTCAAATTTCTGGCTTATTTTGTGGCTTTTGGGCTTATATAATAAGCTTATATAAGCCCATAGGTTTCGAAATAAGCCNGTGTTTGTTTAAGATTATATGTGGGCTTATTATGAGCTTATTTGATTTCGGATTATGTTTCATAAGCCTGAATTTTCCGGCTTATTTTGGGATTGATGGGCTTATATGATATAAGTTTATATGAGCCCATAAGTCCCAAAATAAGCCGGGAAATTCAGGCTTATGAAATATAATCCGAAATCAAATAAGCTCATAATAAGCCCACATGTAAGCTAGGGGGTGTTTGTTTAAGCTTTTTTGTGGGCTTATTATGACCTTATTTGATTTCGGATTATGTTTCATAAGCCTGAATTTTCCGGCTTATTTTGGGATTTATGGGCTTATATGATATAAGTTTATTATAGTATAATAAGGTTATGTAAGCCCGTAAGTCCCAAAATAAGCCGGAAAATTGGGGCTTATGAAATTTAAGGCGAAATCAAAATAAGCTCATAAGCCCACATATAAGCTAGGGGGTGTTTGTTTAAGTTTTTTTGTGGGCTTATTATGAGCTTATTTGATTTTGGATTATATTTCATAAGCCTGAATTTTCCGCCGTATTTTGGGATTTATGGGCTTATATAATAGTATAAGTTTATTATACTAGTATAATAAGCTTATATGAGCCCATAAGTCCCATAATAAGCCGGACAATTCAGGCTTATGAAATATAATCCGAAATCAAATAAGCTCGTAATAAGCCCTTAAGTAACATAATAAGCCGAAAAAATTGTGGGCTAATATAAGTGAATTTTTGGGGGTGTTTCAGAAGCTTATGAGCTTACATGTTTTAGGACTATTTTTCAGAAGCTTTATTTTTTTTGGCTTATTTTGGGACTTATATGGGTTTATATAAGTTTATTATGACATAATAAACTTGTATTAGCTCATGACTTTCATTAAGCCGAAAAAATTGACCTTGTGAAAAATAGTCCAAAAATGTGTAAGCTCATGAGCTCATAAATAAGCTTAAACAAACACCCCCTACATATATTAATAGATATTTGTTGGTGATGATCATGTAACTTTTGTGTTTGATTAGTACTAGGTTTTGACATTTAGATATGGGAACGAGATAAAACCTTAAGTCCATGTATAATGTTTGAAAACCAGCTTCGAATGCAAAACTTGACGTAGAACCGTATGCACAAGTCAATATTTAACAAGTCTAGTGGTTTTTAATACTTTTTGCAAATGATTAGGATGTTTTGGGATTGCTTATTTTTACTGCTTATAAGCAGAATCAGAACAAAAATAAGCATTTCCGGAGATAGTGGTTGGATATGCTTATTTCTAGTTTATCTTATATTAACTTTTTGAGAAGTGAAGAGCAGAACGTTAGAGTACTGTATATTACAAAATAAGCAGAAAGTAGAAGCAATCCAGAATTTACAAATCTTCCAAACTGCTTATTATATATAAAATAACCCATTGAGCCTCTATGAAAGTGGACGCCTGCATTATGTTATTTAACCTTCATGTTCACATGATTTATTGCCCATTATATCCCTTGTAACAACTTGAATGCTGCATTGAGTGCCTAGCGTATTTGAATTAGTTATCTCACAGATGAATGATGGTCTCTACAGCATGTTTTTTACTTTTTTTATTAATTTGATAATAAGACTGAACTACTACACTTGTTTGAATGATTGCAGAACTCCTATCTGATTGCCGAAAATGCTGTGCTGAGGATTCCGATGAGTACACCAGCAAGGTATCGATTCTATACTTTCTCTTATGTAACCGTCTTTTCCGTGTGTCTAGTTTAAGGGCCTATAGCATGTCATTGTATAAGCTATGTATCTAACCCTTATGGATTACAGATTATCTACTCTGGTGCTGTTCTCGAAGTATGTATGAGGAAGCTTGTGTTTTACCCCGAAGTTGTTAGCTTTATTGAAGATGAGAAGGATAAGTTTCCTTCTGTCAAAGTTCAATATGCGTTTAATGCGCCACCAAAGTTGATCATGTTGGATGATGCTGGACAACATAAAGAACATATAAGGTGCATTTTTTTAATTTGTTTTTATATAAAGTAGCATGTAAGGGGGTTCATGTGCTTACAAATCAGCATTTAGAATACTAATAATTCATTTTCTACGCGAAAAAGGGTGGGGGGATGCATTTTGAATATAGAGGAGATGCAACTTTAGTCTTTTTTTACTTGTTATGTCAAACCATGAAACAGATTGTAAAGTTAGGCGTAAAAGATTAATGATTGGATTATATATACTTCTCTTTTTAGTTTTCCTGTTACATGATAGGTTGGCTGGATAGTACGCTAAAACTTTATGACCTAATGCATATGTTATTTGATGCAGAATTGACAACTGGAAGCGTGAACACATACTTCAATTCTTAAAGGAGAAGCTGAAGCCAACATCAGCAGTTTGATCGGTCAGTTGGTTCTGTTGTTGACGACATTGTCTAGGCTCGTTTATGTGATACCTCAGTCTGAACATCTTTCTGTGCTTTTATTGCTACTTATAGAACAATTATATTTCCCTTTGTTAACTATTGCAGTTCTGTACTAGTTCAGATATATGACCATATGAAAGGTTTTATGCATCATACAGTCATTCTTCCTGCTTTAAAAACGCTTGTTCATACTGTTTTGATACTTAAGTCAAGGTCTTTGATTGCTATAGGAAAAAATAAGGGAAAAAAACTCTCCCTAGTTCCAGTTAGTCCTCCTATATGTCATTGAACCTTCAAATTGTGGGCACACTTGAACTATATTGGTCTACCTCTTTGTATTTTCACTTAAACGTGACTGTGTATATAGGTTTTCAATCCCTCAAATTCCTACTTATGGTCTTTCCATTTTGGAATACCTAGCTCATGTGGTTCGTTTCAGTGGATCATAATCCCTGATACGCGTGGCAAAATGGGTTGGATTAGGGGTGTCAAACGGGTTATTGGGACGGGTTAAGGGGTTTATCGGGTTCTGAAATAAACTACCCGCAACCCTACCCTATAAGGTATCGGATTGGGGGTTGTCGGGTTGGGTCCATTGGGTTGCTGGTTGCTAATCTCGCATCCCACAATTTACTTCATTTATTAAAATATCACCCAACACGGAATTAACTTTAATATTGAACTAATATGGCACTAGTATTTCCTTTGTCCCAGTATATAGCGAAACAAAGAAATTATATTATAAATAGGCATTTGATTTTTGGGCAGTAGGTATGTAGTTTTATGCTTCATGTAACAGCAAAATCTGAAAATTGAGAACAAGCTACTGATGCAAACTTGCAATGCACTAGAACCAAATTTGAAGATGCACTTTTATCATATTTTGTGTAGTGAGCTTACTGATTAAGAATTGTGACTAATAGTCTGTCAAACGGGATTTGTTATAGATTTTTTAATGGGTCATCATAGCTTAGCGGGTTAACCCGATAACGAACTAATTAAGACCCTAAACTGACCCGATTACCCGATAAGCCAAGTTGGACCCGAACTAACTCGACCCTATAAGGCCTTGTCGTGTTTGGGTCGATTGGACCCATTTGACACCCCTAGGTGGGATGAGGGCGTTGATAATGAGTCAAATTGGGTTTGGTTGGGTGTCGATGAACAACGAACACACTATGTTTCTGAAAAGAAATAATAAGTTATGATTCTGGATGATGTTCAACCTGCACGACCCCATTTTCCTTGTTTTGTTTTTTTGTTGAATCTCTACGCTAACACTTGATCCGCTAGAAATAATTAATAAACATCATCCAAATCAACCCATTTGTACGATAACGTGACAAAATTGCCACATTTAGGCCATGAGTACACAAATTTACTGCATTTATGTGGTGTAGGATGTATATGATGGAGTAAGCGCTCATGGTTTCCCTGCTAGAACAGACTACGTCAAGGGTCAACTTAGCCCTTTATATATTGCTTGCTTTACTATATAGACCTGACAACATACAACATAAATTACTACGGTATTTGCCTTGTTTAGTGACTTTACGAGGCTGACGTTATGTGGACTTTGACAAAAATTAAACAGATTTCCTGCTGCCCAAGAATGATATCTGCAGTATATTAGGACTCATATTTCTGTCAAATAGAGATGTATCAAATATACTTTTACCAGTATACAAAGAACAAGAAACTGGTGATAAACCCAATGATGTTAGCTCAATCTTTGTTGTTCTGCTGTATGAAGAAAGATACCATTTTCTCACTCATTTTCTTGTATAAATAACTGCATTAAGCACCAATAGTGCAATTCCAAGAAACAATAAAAACAGGGTATGGGCATCATGAGAACGATTGTGATGATATGCATGATGATACTTGTAGTAATGGGTACTGCAATGGCGTCAAAACCATTCCCATTTGATGTGCGTCCAGATGAAGTTTGTTGCTACCCTGGTTACCCTTGTTGTACCGTCCCTTTTCCACCCCCAGCCGATGAGGATGATGACAGTGTCAAAGTCGATGCACCTTCACCTTCTGGTCCTTGATCTGGAAGGAAGAAACCGTCTAAATAATGGATTGTGTTGGTTCAAACTCAATTAAGATCGATGTAATCGTTTGTGTTATATAAATTTTGTGACTACGATAAAAAGGTATGAAGTATAATGCTAGTTGGGTTTTGTTAAAGTAGTTAAAGACTTAAAACTTTTGCTCATTCAGTGTTAGAAACACATGTGCATTGCCATTCATCACATACTCACATGTATGCATATGGGAAATACAAATCTCAGTATCAAAATGTCGCCGAGATACTGTAAAGGTTTGTATGAGTAAGGGTCTAAGATCAGACCCTGCAAGTGATTAGCTCCTTATGTTTCTAGACCGGATAAATAGACACATAGAAATCACATAAACAAAAATAAAAATGGAAGTGAAACTTACGCATGTTCCATGACAATATGGTTTCAGTTTAGGAAAGTTTGCACACATACAGGACCTAGCTTAAACCTAAAGCGTCATCATTTAAACTGCAAAAACAAAATATAGTTGCTCTCGGCTTTGGATCTGGCTTGGTCCAAAATAACATATTTCGAATCAGGTTAACTAAAAACTAAACAGATATAGCTTGCAGAACAAAATTTCATTGATCTTAGCATTAATATATACCGATCACTACTCTTATATTAAAACACGCATATATACTTTGAACACGTATATTTGGAAGCATTTTTGTTGGAGGTATTTTTGGAAGCAATGTCTACCTTTAGGTAAATGTATGATTGTCTACAACTTACCTCCTCATACTCCTCCCTCAATGTGATTGAGTATTCGTGTTGTTGTTAGCATATAAAAGGGCGTCTCAAGCGTCCGGAGGCCTAAAGCGAAGATCGGAGATAAGGCCTTTTCGCTTAGAGAAGCGAAAGCTATTTGTTTTTAGTACTTATGTGTTTATACAATATTTATATTCTAACTTTTGTTGATACAAAATTTAGTACTTTAGTGTTTTTTAAATTTTACATACACTTTTAACTTTGCATAGCTTTAGTTAATTATTTTTTAGTATAACTAAATTAGCAAGGTTTTTGCTTTCTTGCTTAAAAGTAACTTTTTAATTATTTTGATATCTGCAGTGTATAGGAGTCATAATTCTGTAGAATAGATATGATATTCACCTTGACAAAATCATCCTGCATTGTGGATCGTTGGAGTATTTGTATTAAATATAGTTACCGGTAAATAAAGAACAAAAAACTGGCGATAAACCCAATGATGTTAGTTCGCATCTTAGTTGTCCTGCCGTTTGAACAAAGATACCATTTTCTCACTCATTCTCGTGTATAAATAACTGCGTTAAGCACCAACTGTGCAATCCAAGAAACAATAAAAACCAAGTATGGGCATCATGAGAACGATTATGATGATATGCATGATGATACTTGTAGTAATGGGAACTACAATGGCATCAAAACCATTCCCATTTGATGAGCGTCCAGATGAAGTTTGTTGCTACCCTGGTTACCCTTGTTGTGATGTCCCTTTTCCACCCTCAGCCGATGAGGATGATGCCAGTGTCAA
The DNA here is from genome assembly GCA_014162995.1 of Artemisia annua. Taxonomy (NCBI): domain Eukaryota; kingdom Viridiplantae; phylum Streptophyta; class Magnoliopsida; order Asterales; family Asteraceae; genus Artemisia; species Artemisia annua. The sequence goes on from LBNU01022656.1 coordinate 123,164, forward strand.
CGAGAACAAACCTTCATCGTCACCTTCAAAGGCTTCTGGTCCTTGATCTGGGAAGAAAGAAATGGTACTAAATAACGGCCTGTGTTGGCTCAAACTCAATAAAGATCTGTCTAATCGTTTGTGTAATATAATTTATGTAATCATGGTTAAATGAAATTGAGTTTCGTTAAAGTGGTTATAACCTGTATTCATATGGGAAACACAATTTAACAAGTACTAAAAAAAGTTAATCAGTAGAAACTCCGGGTGCGTATCATTCATAGGTGTTGCAATCATGGAATGGGTATTGATATCCTTTGGGTTTGTTTGGCTGATAGTTATATGATTTATACAAGGATTTGAAACCCATAGACTTAAAACTCATGGGAAGGGGTGGGTAATATGTCAATATAGTGACTAAGCTAGGATAATAGAATCATGAACTCATGATTGAATGAGAAAATAGACGAGCTTCAGTAACCTCAAAGTAAAATACAAAATATGAATGACCAAATCAATGAACATAGTATTTTAGTAAACTAATGTTTTCACTAATCAAGATCTTCTCAAGCTTAAGTTGATTCATCATTGTAGTTTTATTGTGAGAGTAAATAAATAAGTAGGCCCATAATTTTTATTAAAAGAAATTTTTTTATATCTTTAACTTGTTTGATTGGTGAACATGATCAATCATGTTTGACTCAACTCGAAAGAATATGTATATAAAGCATGTTGTGTATATATAAATAGATGTCCAGAATTCTAAGAACATATAAAAGCAGAAGTTACGAATTAAGAAAATGAATAATGGTGGTAGTAATAGCTGAAGCCAACATGCCACGAGCAACTAGTCCGATGGCCACCATTGTTGGTACGAAAAAAGAAGCTGGTACTTGGTCGAAAGGCTTACAGCCTAACCCCGTCAATCATTCATCATAAGTAGATCGAGGATATTGAATCGAGACTTTGTTATGTTTCTTACTTTTAAGTTTTAAATAATGGTGATCCATCATTTGAGAATGTAACTGTTTCTATTAACGAAATTGCTCGTTTTGATTTTAATAATTAAACTTACGTTACATTTGGGACGAAACTAGGGTGGGTCCCGCGGTGTCACGAGATCCTAATAGAAATTTGTTTCGTATTGTTAGTTTTTGTAGAAAACACTGAATTTTCTAAAACCCGGTCCCAATGCATTGTGTTTCTTGTTATTGTTTAGTTAATATATCAATAGGTGAAAAGTGAATTTAGTTTTCACATAATTCAATAAATTTAACTGAAATCCGTAAATTTTATTAATTATTTTTCTTATACTACAATTAGAAAATGTTCAAAAAATAAAAAATACTAAATTTACAATTTATTATAGGCATATGCACATATGATAAAATGGTAACCTTGATGAAAAGTACAATGCATGTGAATGGACAAATCAATGAACATAGTATGTAACAATCTTACAGCTTTTGTTTAGTGGCCTAATATTGATCCTACATATATGAATGTATTGTCTATATAAATGTTCAGATTTACAAAAACACGAATTCAAAAGTTACCAATATAATTTAAGAAAAAAAAAAAAATAATAATTATGGAAGGTGCTAATAAGCAAATGAAGATGATTGTGATCAGTTTGATGCTATTCTTTATGGGTACGACCGCAGTGGATGTTGAAGGCGTTGCATGTTGCATCGGTACTGTGTATACTTGTTGCTATGAATCCGGTTTGCCACCAATGGCCATGACACCAATGGCCATGAGTCCGATGCCTGCTGCAGGCCCCATTGTTGGCGAGAAGAAGAAAGTGCTTGGTCGAAAGGCTTACTCCATAATCCCGTCAATCATCCATCATTAATCATAGCATATTCTGTCTTCCAAAATACTTTTTTTTAACATATCTCCATGTTCGGTCGATATTTTGTTTTGAAGTAATTTTATTCATGATTACGAATGTTACAGTAATATTTTTCATATATATTAATAATTCCGTGCGTTGTGATTTATGGAACGAAGAAAGTTTGATATGCATTATCATAATCATACGTTGACTCATTGCGATTATACTTGTGACACTATAAGTTATTTGTAGTTGCTCATATATGCCCAAGAAGGTACAATAAGTAAATAAAGACATGTTTCACATTTAGATATTGTCATAATTGTCTACCACATTTTGGTGAAAACCATATAACAATGCCAATTCGAGGGGACTTATACAAAATGGTCAAGTTTTTTAAGTATTTGCGAACGCCTTTTTAGTAGGATAACTAGTAATTAGTTACTATTAACAATACGATTACAAAAACAATGCTTAAGTTAAGTCACTGACAGACTATGTAACAAAAAGTTACATAAAGAGTCCATGGAAGTTACCTCATTTAGTGAAATTCATCGCTATGTGAAAATTTACATAAACAATTTCTTTCATTACCTTAATTTTTAAAAACCGTCTCGAAGTTCATAATTTAATCATATTCTTCTGTCAATTTTTTAAGTTTTTCATAAATATTTTTAATTTTGCATTCAAAATATAATCATATTCTTCTTTCGTTTTTCGTCTTATTTATTTATTTATTTATTTTAATTTACATAAATACTTTTAGCTTTACATAGTTGTAGTTGTAGCTTTACATAGTTGTAGTTAACCTGTAAAAACGGGTGAACTAGGTCGGACTAGGATCATTTTTTATTCTTCGGTTAATCAGTTCGTCACTGTAATTTTGTTAGTGTCTAAATTTTAATCACAGGATACTCGCCGTTGCAACGCGCCGGTTCCCTGCTAGTTATTATTAACAATGCGATTACAAAAATAGTACTTATGTTGTATAAACCGAACTCATATAAGCTAATAAGCTCATGTATAAGCCGAAACAAACACCCCTTAATACTGCTAAAGTAAAAGCAAGATAAAGTAAAAGGTAAAAATTGCTAAAGTAAAATAAAGAGGACATGTAAAAGAAAACAAAAGCAAAAGTTAATACTTAATACTACTAAATGGTAGGTCTCATATTCTTCTTTTCCTTCTTTTGATTTTTCTCTTTTCCTTTTTATTTATTACTATATGTCTTCTCGATGTTATAAACTACAGTATATTTCAAATTTTCAATTATATAGTAAGATTATGGATCTTTTATATTGTCGAATCTAAACAACTAATACACAATCATGTGGGAGCGGGATATGGAGAGTTAAGATGTAAGTAATCATATATACCCGAAGTAAACCTGATGATAAGAAATCGCTTTAAGAAAGACATTCACTGAACACTTGTGCTCTTTTAAGAACTACGTACTACAATGGCGACAAAACCATATCCGTAGGATGAACGTCCAGATAAAGTTTATTGCTACCTCGGTTTCCCTTGTTGTACCGTCCCTCTTCCTCTCGATGAGTATGATAATGGTGTTAAATTCGTCATAGCACATTCACTTGTGGCTCTTGGTCCATGATCTTACCAAATAGTAGTTAATTTGTGTTTGCCAAACAATAATATGCAAATAGTATGTGTTTTTAATTCACTACAAAATAGTGGCTCATGCTATCAATAGAGTACATTCAAATCCTATAAACCAGTAACAATGATAAATATAAATAGTTATTAGTTAATACAATGAAATACAATCGCAAAAGAAACAAAAACATAAAAGCAACACACTCAAGTATATGCTACTTTTTTTGTTCAAGAAAGTAAAAACAAGTATAATATGCTTCTTTAAAGTTCACCAAAGTATTTCAGGAAAAAAAAAAATAAAAAAAAAATAAAGACAAATGTATGTTGCTTATTTTTTTAACTCCGAGAATAAATAAATTTATTTGAGAATAAAAGATGTGGGTGTCGGTGGCATGAAGGCTAAGCATGGGCTCTTTCGAGCCTTTGATCCAAACTGGTAAAATCGATTGATATGATTTTTCTCGGTTTTAGTCTTTCAGAGATGAGTTAAAGAAACGTGGCTTTATTAATGCCCAAAACGTATCATTACCAAAATAAACTAGTACACTCGGGTTTATCAACACAAACATAATAAATTTCAGCGCAGTTACGACTCGAGTCAGACACCATTACAGGCTTGAATCCGAGCAGTGGAACGTTTTATGTCTATTTACAAAGAGAACTTGTTATTTGTGTTTGCCGAACCGATAATTTGCAAACAGTATGTGTTTTAAATTAACTACAAAATAGAGAAGAATAGTGCATCTATGCTATCGATCGAGTACATTCAAATCCTTAGTTGTTTGTAAGTAATTATAAAACTCAATGTCGCTTTCATTATAGTATAAACCTTGTTCTCCAAATTCGAACCGGCCTTTCCTTCTATAGTCCATACACCTTCTCTATAAACCTTTACTATATATATAGAGATGCTTTGATTACCAATAATAGTAACGATAAATATTTAGTTGAATCATGAAGTACGAATACCATCACAAAAGAAAGAAAACATAGAAGAATAAATCAGTAGCATATATAAACTCTTAAGACCAGGTGTAATAAGCCCTTCAAGACTCGGTATTCGTCCGTGCTGGCAAAATAACATACGTGCTACCGTACTACACTAACCCATGCAAGACGCATCTTTGATCAAATAAGGCTACCGATGAATTTATGCTGACTGGGATATAGAAACTGATCAATACCTCAAATTACAAATTTTAAATTATTAGTGCATATAAACTGGTTTTTTGTTCCATAATATCCAGTTATCTAAGGACTAGTTTTGGAGCGTTAATCCGAAACAATCATTGTCTCTACTTCTTGTTTTGTATATCTTATTGATTCTTTTCTTTTTTAAAAGGAAAAGTAAAATAAAGTAAAAGCTAATACTTAATACTGCTAAATGTTAGTAATATATGTGGAATAAAGGACAAAAGAGCAAAAATACATATTCTTAGCTTGTAGACCAAACTTAGAATTTTTAGCTTTTTGTTAACTTAATGGGGATGAAATTCCTATAAAAGCTTGCTCATATCATTTAATGTTGTACCCAATTCTGATTTCCATCTTCTTTGTTTGCCATTTCTATTTATCCATATATTTCTTTTTTGTTAATCTACCCCCAAGTTTCATATATGGACTCCATTTCCAAATTTCAAAACCTTGAAAATATAATTACAGCGGTGCAACATGAGCATCCGCTTCAACTCGTAGATTTGCAGCCTTGTTATCCAGACTATGTAGAATTTAGTGATGACGAGGAGGAGGATAGGGTTATAAAATGGGATTTCAATCATACATGTAATCAGTGTCACAAAGATATCAATGTGTACCATAGGTATTACTACAAGTGTACTGATTCATGTGACTATGCGCTCCACACACTGTGTGCAAAGCTTCCTGCAGCATTAATAGTAAAATCCCATCATCCAAGTCATACGCTTACCCTTGAGACGTTGAGTGATCGCTATTTTTGTTGTATTGTATGTGATAAAAGGGGGCCTGATAACGTTGGTTCTGATAACTTGTGTTATGGTTGTTCAATTTGTGTCGGGGAAAATATGTATTATAACATGGTACATGTAAAATGCGCCATGATTGGAAGAGAAAATCATATCATCTATCATCCAAGTCACCTGCACCCACTACAATCTGGTACATCAGAACCAATTCTTTGTACTTGTCATGCTTGTGGGAAAGAACATAGGGGTATCTTCTATAATTGTACCACATGTTTTCAACATACCATCCATATTGATTGTGCATTCCTCCCCAGAAAGTTACCCATTCAACATACTCACCCACTCATCATTTCTTATTCTTCCCAAGATATTACATATGGTTCTAAATGCAGGATATGTGGCAAGTCTTTCAATCCTAAATACATTTGGAGTTATCAATGTGAAAGTTGCAGGTACTATGTGCATGTAGATTGTGCAACATCAAGAAATGAGCCCTTCATGTCTGCAGGTAATACTTAAACTACATATAAATCTCTTCTATGATCATAATAATTGTTTATAGCAATGTGCACTTAATTAAGATTCATCGTACCAACATCTTAATATTAACCCGTTTTCAATATATCTGCACGTATAGGCAAACCAGTCAAAAATTATAAAGATGCTGATCATCCTAATCTTCTCAATCTTCCATTCCCCGATCAAACATTCAGCATACTACAACACTGGCTTTCCAAAGAATTGGGATCTACAAGTGAAAGGAACCTGAACTATATATAGCGGTGATCATCAGCATCAGCATGTGCTAAGTCTGGTAGACACACAATCCAGTGACAGTAAAGGTGCATCCTCTTCAAGTGGCGTTAGTTCATTATCTTGTCACGACCCAATGAAAAGGATTGAGCTATTATGTAACGGGTGTGTGAGACCAATCACGGATGTGCCCTTTTACAAATGCTCAATCGAAGACCAAAGTTGCAACTTTGTTCTTCATGAGTGGTGCACTCGTTTACCTGCTGAATTGCCAAATCACCCAGGTCACACACACACTCTCACTTTCCTTCCTAAAGTTTTGAATAATATATTCGGCATTTTCTATTGTGAAATTTGCAAATTACGTTGCAACGGGTTCGCTTACGGGTGCACCGAATGTCATTACTACATTGATGTTAACTGTGGATTCATCCCCGATGAAATTACACATGAAGCTCACCCCAATCACATTCTTTCACGGTGCGAGGGAACAATGAAGGAGCCATGCGTTGCAGACGGCGGCATTTTTAAAACTGGTATTCATTTTAGTTGTCGATCTTGTGATTTTTACCTCCATTCTGGTTGTGCTTTATATACTTGCCTGGTATTATACGTCACAAGTTGGACAAGCACCCAATGAGGTTGACATACGGTCCGGTAGAGAACCACAAGAGTGAATACTTTTGTGAAGTTTGTGAGGAAGAGCTTAACCCAAATCTGTGGTTTTATCATTGCCATGAGTGTGCCTACTCTTTACATACTTGTTGTGCTCCGGTGATACTTAACTTTGAAGCAGCCTGTGACAATGGCAGAAGCCTTTATGAGTATTTGAATATTAAGTTTGGGGGAATTTATAATATCAAAGGTATCATCATTAAGTGTCAGAGTTGCAAGCTCGTAGTGCATTGGCTTTACAATTGTTTTAAGAGATTGTAATGTGTTGTTTTAGTAATGTCTTGAATTTGATGGGTTGGTCTCAGCTTATAACCCTTTTGTTTGTTGTTCACTTTTCAGTTCTTTTATAGTAAACTATTCATATTTAAGTTTTCAGTTATCTAGGTCTTCAAAGTGTTAGATTTAAAGCCTGAAAGAAATGTAGTAGCCTTTTTAATGATTGTATAGGACTAAACATTTATGTTAACATTCCAAGAAAGCCTCATGAATGTATCTATATTAACATTAGAAACTTGAGAGAACCTCAATCAAAATGTAGTAGCTAAAGTTGATCTATATAATAAATAAATGGTAGGTCTCATATTCAAGTCAAACCATATGCTTTTTCTTTCTTTCTTTCTTTTGATTTTTCCTTTTTCCTTTTGATTTATTACTATGTCTTGTCGATGTTATTAACTAAAGTATATTTCTATTAATATAGTAACAGCAAAAACAACAATTAATACACAATCATGCGGGTGCGGGAGATATGAGGAGTTAAGATGTGAATAATCATACATATATACCACTTCAACAAAATAAACATTCGCCGAACACTTGCGTGAGGAAAGAAAAAATATATAAATAAAAGAGTCAGACGCGTATATGGTACTTCAAAAGCATTATAGAACAAAACAAGAAAAGACATGTATGGTGCTATCGAAAATAAATATGTGATTCGTGGATCATGAGGTTAGTGTTTAAACATAGAGAAATGATAGGGCCACAAACAAATTCCCACAAAAAGAATTCACAAACTGATGTGGCGGCATGTCATTGGTGACTTTTTCTCCATCTCTCTCATTGAACCAATCACTCTCCGCCACATCAGTTTGTGGATTCTTTTTGTAGGAATTTGTTTGTGGATCTATCATTTCTCTTAAACATATGTCATACACATTGAAAATACTATACGAGTGGTCAAGTGATAAAAGTTTGTGAGTGGCGATTATAATCACTGAAACGTAAGGATCTTAAGTTTAAATACAGTATATATTTAATTAACAGTTGGTGACAAGATATTAAGCTCGTATTCAACACATGCTTATGTTAAGTTTTTCAAACATGATAGATAAATATTATTAACAAGCTCAGCTCGAGCTTTGTAAATAACTATCGAGCGTTAAATTTACAACTCAAGCTTGAGATTCTTTGTAAAACGAGTAAAGCTCGGTTAGACTCGTTTAAAGCTTTGATGACTGTCAAGCGGTCAAGCCTTATTTAAACTCCTCGAATTTTAACGATGTCTCAGCTTGTATTATTTCAAGGTACACATCATACTACAACACGATTAACAAATAGTAACCATTAAAATTTTACATGGTCTTCTTTTTGTCTTTTCTTAAACAGACATTCCAAATAAATAATTGAGTTTGAGAAATATGCTCGGTGAGTATGGGTGGCTTGACGGCTAAGGACCATCACTTATGAATGGTTGATCTCATGTTCGAGTCGTCTCGGTTGCCATACTCCTTTTTAATTAATCTGGCGCGGGCTGGATTCGACGACTCTCACTGGGCCGTTCATCGTCTTCTCGAGCCTTGAGTAGACCTGTTCAACAAAGAGAACCCGTTAGGAGTGGACCCGAGGCCGTAGCCTCGGGATCCACCTCCGACGGTCAAGTCAGTCATCGATGCGATGTAGCATATATGAGTTAGGTTTAGGGTAACCTGTTATGAGATCATGAATAAGGGGATTCCAGCCATGTATTTATAGGCATGGATTAGGGTTTAGGCGTAGAGTGGGCCGCTGTCTGCCGGGCCTGGCCCATTGTCTGGGCGCGGGCCAGACTATACGTCCACAAGCCCCCCAAGTCTAGTGTGACATAGTGCGTGGCTATGTTATGCTAGACTTATGTTCTGTTCATGGCCGCGTAGGCCCAATCAACCATAACGGCATGACCCATGTGTGCGCAACTTGTGCGCACATGGGATGGACCTTACTGCGCAGCCCAAATGCGATAGTGCGCATTAGAATTGCGATTGTGATTGTCTCACAATGGTGAAGGTGGATCTCGTATGCTGCATCCTGGGTAAGGGCGTACCTTTTGTACCAGTAGCGATGCAGCATTGTGCGACAGAAGACGTGCTTCTGTGGCAGAGGTGCGCGTTGTCCGCGACAAAAGTGCGCGCGGTGCGCGACAAAAGTGCGCGTTGTCCGCGACAAAAATGCGCGCTGTGCGCGTCAAAAGTGCGCGATGTGCGCGATCATTACATCCACCTTTACAAGCGATAGAGGACGTCTCCCCTGCGGTAAGATGGTGCGAATATTTAAATTCGTCTTTGTACTGGACTTGCAATACCTCTTACGTACGATCTGCTTTCAAATACGCCTGCGTACGATNAAATAGATAAATATTAATGTAAATTGTAAACTAGAATAAAAAAACAATTCAATGACAGTAACATAGTAGAATAGTAGAATACTAGAATAAAAAAACAATTCAATGACAGTAACATAGTAGAAGCAAACAAGTTCAATGACATTGACAATACAATACTACATCACATGTCTACAACTCTACAAGTCTACAAATAATAAAATATACAATACAAAACATAAAACACTACAAAAGTACAAAGTACAAAACTACAAACATTACCTGGTATACCAAGCAAGTGTGCTCTAACCCTTGAATAAGAACCCTTTTTAACTTCTTTACAAACATTACAACTGAACTTCCATGCTCCTCCAGTTGCACCTAACTTTTCAATTTTAGTCACGTATGCCCACAATGGAGGTTGATCATGATCAGTACTTGATGATCCTTCTTGTGGTGGTTGTTGTTGTGTTTCTTCAGAAGCCATAATGAGATGAATAGATGATCGATCAGAAGAATTCAGGTATGTATTGTGATGACTGATGAGCAACGATCTGTTGGGTGTTTATATAAGATATAGAAGACCTAATGTGTACGACGCTTGGGTATTAAGCCGTTTAGAATACAAAAAGCCCATGCAACCCAATAGAAACTTCTTGGAACAGGCTGGTAAATACAGAAACGTGGCCCGATACGGCTCATATTACAGAAACGTTTATGGATACGTGTTGGATACGTTTCGGAGACGTTTCTATGGCGTTTCCGTTCCCATGGCGTTCCCAAACGGGAACTTGAGCCTTCTAGGCGTTTCCGTGCATCAGAGNATAGACGAGCTTCAGTAACCTCAAAGTAAAATACAAAATATGAATGACCAAATCAATGAACATAGTATTTTAGTAAACTAATGTTTTCACTAATCAAGATCTTCTCAAGCTTAAGTTGATTCATCATTGTAGTTTTATTGTGAGAGTAAATAAATAAGTAGGCCCATAATTTTTATTAAAAGAAATTTTTTTATATCTTTAACTTGTTTGATTGGTGAACATGATCAATCATGTTTGACTCAACTCGAAAGAATATGTATATAAAGCATGTTGTGTATATATAAATAGATGTCCAGAATTCTAAGAACATATAAAAGCAGAAGTTACGAATTAAGAAAATGAATAATGGTGGTAGTAATAGCTGAAGCCAACATGCCACGAGCAACTAGTCCGATGGCCACCATTGTTGGTACGAAAAAAGAAGTTGGTACTTGGTCGAAAGGCTTACAGCCTAACCCCGTCAATCATTCATCATAAGTAGATCGAGGATATTGAATCGAGACTTTGTTATGTTTCTTACTTTTAAGTTTTAAATAATGGTGATCCATCATTTGAGAATGTAACTGTTTCTATTAACGAAATTGCTCGTTTTGATTTTAATAATTAAACTTACGTTACATTTGGGACGAAACTAGGGTGGGTCCCGCGGTGTCACGAGATCCTAATAGAAATTTGTTTCGTATTGTTAGTTTTTGTAGAAAACACTGAATTTTCTAAAACCCGGTCCCAATGCATTGTGTTTCTTGTTATTGTTTAGTTAATATATCAATAGGTGAAAAGTGAATTTAGTTTTCACATAATTCAATAAATTTAACTGAAATCCGTAAATTTTATTAATTATTTTTCTTATACTACAATTAGAAAATGTTCAAAAAATAAAAAATACTAAATTTACAATTTATTATAGGCATATGCACATATGATAAAATGGTAACCTTGATGAAAAGTACAATGCATGTGAATGGACAAATCAATGAACATAGTATGTAACAATCTTACAGCTTTTGTTTAGTGGCCTAATATTGATCCTACATATATGAATGTATTGTCTATATAAATGTTCAGATTTACAAAAACACGAATTCAAAAGTTACCAATATAATTTAAGAAAAAAAAAAAAATAATAATTATGGAAGGTGCTAATAAGCAAATGAAGATGATTGTGATCAGTTTGATGCTATTCTTTATGGGTACGACCGCAGTGGATGTTGAAGGCGTTGCATGTTGCATCGGTACTGTGTATACTTGTTGCTATGAATCCGGTTTGCCACCAATGGCCATGACACCAATGGCCATGAGTCCGATGCCTGCTGCAGGCCCCATTGTTGGCGAGAAGAAGAAAGTGCTTGGTCGAAAGGCTTACTCCATAATCCCGTCAATCATCCATCATTAATCATAGCATATTCTGTCTTCCAAAATACTTTTTTTTAACATATCTCCATGTTCGGTCGATATTTTGTTTTGAAGTAATTTTATTCATGATTACGAATGTTACAGTAATATTTTTCATATATATTAATAATTCCGTGCGTTGTGATTTATGGAACGAAGAAAGTTTGATATGCATTATCATAATCATACGTTGACTCATTGCGATTATACTTGTGACACTATAAGTTATTTGTAGTTGCTCATATATGCCCAAGAAGGTACAATAAGTAAATAAAGACATGTTTCACATTTAGATATTGTCATAATTGTCTACCACATTTTGGTGAAAACCATATAACAATGCCAATTCGAGGGGACTTATACAAAATGGTCAAGTTTTTTAAGTATTTGCGAACGCCTTTTTAGTAGGATAACTAGTAATTAGTTACTATTAACAATACGATTACAAAAACAATGCTTAAGTTAAGTCACTGACAGACTATGTAACAAAAAGTTACATAAAGAGTCCATGGAAGTTACCTCATTTAGTGAAATTCATCGCTATGTGAAAATTTACATAAACAATTTCTTTCATTACCTTAATTTTTAAAAACCGTCTCGAAGTTCATAATTTAATCATATTCTTCTGTCAATTTTTTAAGTTTTTCATAAATATTTTTAATTTTGCATTCAAAATATAATCATATTCTTCTTTCGTTTTTCGTCTTATTTATTTATTTATTTATTTTAATTTACATAAATACTTTTAGCTTTACATAGTTGTAGTTGTAGCTTTACATAGTTGTAGTTAACCTGTAAAAACGGGTGAACTAGGTCGGACTAGGATCATTTTTTATTCTTCGGTTAATCAGTTCGTCACTGTAATTTTGTTAGTGTCTAAATTTTAATCACAGGATACTCGCCGTTGCAACGCGCCGGTTCCCTGCTAGTTATTATTAACAATGCGATTACAAAAATAGTACTTATGTTGTATAAACCGAACTCATATAAGCTAATAAGCTCATGTATAAGCCGAAACAAACACCCCTTAATACTGCTAAAGTAAAAGCAAGATAAAGTAAAAGGTAAAAATTGCTAAAGTAAAATAAAGAGGACATGTAAAAGAAAACAAAAGCAAAAGTTAATACTTAATACTACTAAATGGTAGGTCTCATATTCTTCTTTTCCTTCTTTTGATTTTTCTCTTTTCCTTTTTATTTATTACTATATGTCTTCTCGATGTTATAAACTACAGTATATTTCAAATTTTCAATTATATAGTAAGATTATGGATCTTTTATATTGTCGAATCTAAACAACTAATACACAATCATGTGGGAGCGGGATATGGAGAGTTAAGATGTAAGTAATCATATATACCCGAAGTAAACCTGATGATAAGAAATCGCTTTAAGAAAGACATTCACTGAACACTTGTGCTCTTTTAAGAACTACGTACTACAATGGCGACAAAACCATATCCGTAGGATGAACGTCCAGATAAAGTTTATTGCTACCTCGGTTTCCCTTGTTGTACCGTCCCTCTTCCTCTCGATGAGTATGATAATGGTGTTAAATTCGTCATAGCACATTCACTTGTGGCTCTTGGTCCATGATCTTACCAAATAGTAGTTAATTTGTGTTTGCCAAACAATAATATGCAAATAGTATGTGTTTTTAATTCACTACAAAATAGTGGCTCATGCTATCAATAGAGTACATTCAAATCCTATAAACCAGTAACAATGATAAATATAAATAGTTATTAGTTAATACAATGAAATACAATCGCAAAAGAAACAAAAACATAAAAGCAACACACTCAAGTATATGCTACTTTTTTTGTTCAAGAAAGTAAAAACAAGTATAATATGCTTCTTTAAAGTTCACCAAAGTATTTCAGGAAAAAAAAAAATAAAAAAAAAAAAAAGACAAATGTATGTTGCTTATTTTTTTAACTCCGAGAATAAATAAATTTATTTGAGAATAAAAGATGTGGGTGTCGGTGGCATGAAGGCTAAGCATGGGCTCTTTCGAGCCTTTGATCCAAACTGGTAAAATCGATTGATATGATTTTTCTCGGTTTTAGTCTTTCAGAGATGAGTTAAAGAAACGTGGCTTTATTAATGCCCAAAACGTATCATTACCAAAATAAACTAGTACACTCGGGTTTATCAACACAAACATAATAAATTTCAGCGCAGTTACGACTCGAGTCAGACACCATTACAGGCTTGAATCCGAGCAGTGGAACGTTTTATGTCTATTTTACAAAGAGAACTTGTTATTTGTGTTTGCCAAACCGAGAATTTGCAAACAGTATGTGTTTTAAATTAACTACAAAATAGAGAAGAATAGTGCATCTATGCTATCGATCGAGTACATTCAAATCCTTAGCTGATTTGTAAGTAATTATAAACCTCAATGTCACTTTCATTATAGTATAAACCTTGTTCTCCAAATTCGAACCGGCCTTTCCTTCTATAGTCGAGTGGGTGTCCTTCATGCTACCTCCATATGATACACCTTATCTATAAACCTTTACTATATAGAGATGCTTTGATTACCAATAATAGTAAACATAAATATTTAGTAGAATCATGAAGTACGAATACCATCACAAAAGAAAGAAAATATAGAAGAATAAATCAGTAGCTAGCATATATAAACTCTTAACACCAGCCGTAATAAGCCCTTCAAGACTCGGCAGGGGCGGAGCCAGAAATTTTTTGTCGAGGGGGCACTTTGATAAATTTTAGAAACTACAATATAAATTGGTACATAAGGGGGTCAAATTACAAAAAAAGCCAAATATTTTTAAAATTTTACACTACATTTTTTTTCCGCTAGGGGGGGCACCTGCCCCTTGTGCCCCCCTTGTATCTCCGCCCATGAGACTCGGTCTTCGTCCGTGCTGGCAAAATAACACACGTGCTACCTTACTACACTAACCCATGCAAGACGCATCTTTGATCAAATAAGGCTACCGATGAATTTATGCTGACTGGGATATAGAACCTGATCAAGACCTCAAATTACAAATTTTAAATTATTAGTGCATATAAACTGGTTTTTTGTTCCATAATATCCAGTTATCTAAGGACTAGTTTCGAGCGTTAATCCGAAACAATCATTGTCTCTACTTCTTGTTTTGTATATCTTATTGATTCTTTTCTTTTTTAAAAGTAAAAGTAAAATAAAGTAAAAGCTAATACTTAATACTGCTAAATGTTAGTAATATATGTGGAATAAAGGACAAAAGAGCAAAAATACATATTCTTAGCTTGTAGACCAAACTTAGAATTTTTAGCTTTTTGCTAACTTAATGGGGATGAAATTCCTATAAAAGCTTGCTCATATCATTTAATGTTGTACCCAATTCTGATTTCCATCTTCTTTGTTTGCCATCTACTATTTGTCCATATATTTCTTTTTTGTTAATCTTCCCCCCAAGTTTCATATATGGACTCCATTTCCAAATTTCAAAACCTTGAAAATATAATTACAGCGGTGCAACATGAGCATCCGCTTCAACTCGTAGATTTGCAGCCTTGTTATCCAGACTATGTAGAATTTAGTGATGACGAGGAGGAGGATAGGGTTATAAGATGGGATTTCAATCATACATGTAATCAGTGTCACAAAGATATCAATGTGTACCATAGGTATTACTACAAGTGTATTGATTCATTTGATTATGCGCTCCACACACTGTGTGCAAAGCTTCCTGCGGCGCTAATAGTAAAATCCCATCATCCAAGTCATACACTTACCCTTGAGACGTCGGGTAATCGCTATTTCCGTTGTAGTGTATGTCGTGAACGGGAGCCAGATAACTTGTGTTATGGTTGTTCAATTTGTGATTGGTCATATTATAACATGGTACATGTAAAATGCGCCATGATAGGAAGAGAAAATCATATCATCTATCATCCAAGTCACCCGCACCCACTAGAGTCTGGTACCTCTAAACCAATTTTGTGTGAATGTGATGCCTGTGGTAAGAAACATATGGGCATCTTCTATCATTGTACCACATGTTTTCACCACACCATCCATATTGATTGTGCATTCCTCCCCAGAAAGTTACCCATTCAACATACTCACCCACTCATCATTTCTTATTCTTCCCAAGATATTACATATGGTTCTAAATGCAGGATATGTGGCAAGTCTTTCAATCCTAAATACATTTGGAGTTATCAATGTGAAAGTTGCAGGTACTATGTGCATGTAGATTGTGCAACATCAAGAAATGAGCCCTTCATGTCTGCAGGTAATAATTAGAATACATATAAATCTCTTCTTTTAATATGTGCAACCATCTTAAGATTTTTCCCATTTTCAATTTATCTGTAGGTAAAAATTTCAAAGATGCTGATCATCCGAATCTTGTCAAACTCCCATTCCCCGATCAAACATTCAGCATACTACAACACTGGCTTTCCAAAGAATTGGGATCTACAAGTGAAAGGAACCTGAACTATAGCGGTGATCATCAGCATCAGCATGTGCTAAGTTTGGTAGGCACACAGTCCAATGAAAGTAAAGGTGCGTCCACTTCAAGCGGCGTCAGTTCATTATCTTGTCACGACCCAATGGAAAGGATTGAGCTATTATGTAACGGGTGTGTGAGACCAATCATGGATGTGCCCTTTTACAAATGCTCCAGCGAGGACCAATGTTGCGACTTTGTACTTCATGAGTGGTGCACCCAGGTCACACACACACTCTCACTTTCCTTCCAAAAGTTTCGGAAAATATATTCGGCATTTTCGACTGTAAAATTTGCCATTTACCTTGCAACGGGTTCGCTTACGGGTGCACCGAATGTGAATACTACATTGATGTTAACTGTGGATTCATCCCCGATGAAATTACACATGAAGCTCACCCCGATCCCATTCTTTCACGGTGCAAGGGAAGAATGAAGGAGCCATGCGTTGCATGCGGCTCCTGTTCTACAGATGATATTTATTTTAGTTGTCGATCTTGTGATTTTTACCTCCATTCTGGTTGTGCTTTATTCTTGCCTCGTATTATACATCACAAGTTGGACAAGCACCCAATGAGGTTGACATACGGTCCCGTAGAGAACCATAAGAGTGAATACTTTTGTGAAGTTTGTGAGGAAAAGTTTGACCCAAATTGGTGGTTTTATCATTGCCATGTGTGTGCCTACTCTTTACATACTCGTTGTGCTCCGGTGATACTTAACTTTGAAGCAGCCATTCAAACCCCCAGAAGCCTTTACTTGTATTTGAATATTAAGTTTGGGGGAATTTATAAGATCAAAGGTCACGAGCACTATGTATCACTTGCTCTAGGGTCTGACAAAGATGGGAAATGCTCAATATGTAGTGTTGTCGTGATAAAAAGTATAATCATTAAGTGTCAGAGTTGCAAGCTCGCAATGCATTGGTCTTGTTGTTAGAGATTGTAATGTGTTATTTAAGTAATGTCTTGAATTTGATCGCTTGGTCTCAGCTTATAACCCTTTTGTTTGTTGTTCACTTTTCAGTTCTTTTATAGTAAACTATTCATATTTAAGTTTTCAGTTACCTAGGTCTTCAAAGTGTTTGATTTTAACGCCTGAAAGAAATGTAGTAGCTTAATGATTGTATAGGACTAATAAACATTTATGTTAACATTCGAAGAAAGCCTCATGAATGTATCTATATTAACATTAAAAACTTGAGAGAACCTCGATCAAAATGTAGTAGCTAAAGTTGATCTATATATAATAAATAAATGGTAGGTCTCATATTCAAGTCAAACCATATGCTTTTTCTTTCTTTCTTTCTTTTGATTTTTCCTTTTTCCTTTTGATTTATTACTATGTCTTGTGATGTTATTAACTAAAGTAGATTTCTATTAATCTTTTATATTTATATAATAAAACAAAACCTTAGTGGGTACTTTCGTATTTCGAAAAAAAGAATATTTCCTTATTATGTAATATTTTAATTATTATTTTTTAATTTAAAATTTTAAAAATTGTTTTTTTTTATATACTACACAAGTAGAAGATAAATACAAAAAATATATATATATATATATAGATAATATGTAACTAACAACAAGATTAAATTTTTTAAATGATTATCTTTAATAATAAACAAATATAATTAAAAATCATAAATCAAACAAAACAAAGATTAAATTATATATATATATTTTTTTTAAATAAAAATTTATCATTCAAAACAATTTTAAAAAAAAAACCCGCGCGCGCGGGTATTATAACTAGTATAGTAACAGCAACAACAACAACAATTAATACACAATCATGCGGGTGCGGGGAGATATGAGGAGTTAAGATGTGAATAATCATACATATATACCACTTCAACAAAATAAACATTCGCCGAACACTTGCGTGAGGAAAGAAAAAATATATAAATTAAAGAGTCAGATGCGTATATGGTACTTCAAAGTCCATCAAAAGCATTATATAGAACAAAACAAGAAAAGACATGTATGGTGCTATCGAAAATAAATATGTGATTCGTGGATCATGAGGTTAGTGTTTAAACATATATCATACACATTGAAAATACTATACGAGTGGTCAAGTGATAAAAGTTTGTAAGTGGCGATTATAATCACTGAAACGTAAAGGATCTTAAGTTTAAATACAGTATATATTTAATTAACAGTTTTAAGACTTCTAAAAATAGAAGTTCCCAAACACATTATAAGGAGTAAATATATTTGCTATTTTTTTATATATATTTTTCTTTTCTCGGGTCATTACTGTTGATCCTACCTCTCATCTTCCACTTAAACAAGATTAGGTATAATAGCTGCTATATATCTAGTTTTAGTCATTGATTGTTGATGCATTTAAGTTGATTTTAGCAAGTGTTGTCAGTTAAGGCCGAGTATAATATACCGCGGACCAAACCGATAAACTAGGCCAAAGCAGACCGACCCAGACAGACCAAAGATAATTCGGTTTGATCCTCGGTCCATCTTTTTCTCGTATTTGTTTCTCGGTCCGGCCTGCCCTTGTGCAAAACTGGCTATTATGTTTTCCAAACTGGACCGAGTTGACGCACCAGACTGGACCGAACACATTCCCGTCCGGTCTTCGGTCCAGTGTTTTGAGCAATTCGGTTTTCGATCTAGTTCGAGTTTCGTCAGTCCGGTCCAGTTTTAGGACCGCAACAAGCCCTACTGTCAATACCAACTAACCTTAAAACTAGTGTGAGTGAAAATGAGCCGAGCCGCTCGTAAATTCTTAACCAAAACTATATTTTTCATCTTTTTATTTTATTCTTAACCAAAATATGATACTACTCCAATTGAGAATACATACGTTATATAAAAACCAGTGTTGAAAAAAAAGGTCTACAAGGCCGATTAATCACCGATTAGGTGCTACAAGGCCACCGACCTTGCCGATTTATGTAACTGGGTCAAACACATAGGTCAACCGTGGTCAACGGCAATCAACGGCGGTTAATGGTGGTCAAACTTTTCGAAAACCAATAAATCTTGCCGGAAATACCCAAAACTCACTATAAACTTATTTTGATCACTTATAGTAACTGTTTAAGTCTATTACAAGTTGTTTTTTTTAGAAAATACCTTGCCGGAAATACCCAAAACTCACCGGAAATACACAAAATTTGCTCGAAATAACCAAAATTTGTCAGTATTGCCAATCTGATTAATCACCGATTAATCCCGCCTAAACCGATTCAAGGTGGTCGACTATCCGACTACCGATTCATAATTTTTGCAACCTTGATATTAAAAACGGGATAAAAGATCAAAATGCGCTTTAACCGAAAATTATGGGACCAACCATTTATCTTTAATTACAACCACATATTTATTATTTTTTATTGCATTATCTATTTTTCAATTACATAATATCTTAAACTAACATATAAATAAGTATATAAATTAAATATATTTTTATTTTCTCTCTCCCCATTACGAAATCCAAATCCAATTCCAAACCCATTTACAAACCAAACGCACCCTAAACTTTTTAATTTTAGTTACAGATTCATCATGTGAGTATATGCTCCACAGTCCACACACCGAGAGAAGTTGTGTTATGGGTGTTCAATTTGTGTCAGGTCAATTTTTACCATTATGTAAAATGCGCCATGTTCATTAGAGGTTTGTAGTTACAGTTATATACTAGTACTAGTTGTGATTAGTTTTAATTATTTGAACTTTAAAATTGTTGTTGCATATAAAATGTTTGACAATATGTCTAACTCAAATTATTTAACTAGAGGTTACTAAATTATTTTATAATAAATAACTCAATCTCATCCATGTAAGGTGTTTGATGATATGCCTAACTAACTAGCAATCACCTTAACAAGTGACAAACAATATTGTTTTTGGGATTTGTGCAATATTACTAAACTAAAACTGCATGATGTGTTACTTATGTAACAGCTTATGGGCTTATTTATGTGCTACTTTAGAGTTATGAACCAAGTTACGTATGCAACAGTGACTGCTATCGCCATTGATAAGGCGTCTGGGAGGATTACTAAACTCAGGAGGTGCAGACCATGTTTGTTCAGTGTCCCGATGGGGAGCGGCATTGTGTTACTCTTCATTAAACTAAGGTTATCAATAACAGGTATCTTTTCAAACAATAAACAAAAACATTTACACCTTTATATATACCGATATACGTTTCAGGGTTCCAAAAGGAAATGGTGCATTTATATATACGATACGCGTATTTTACAGCTTTATGTATTCTTACTGCTTTATATATACGATACGTAAATGTTTCAGGAACACTATCGCTATTTTTTTAGTTCTGCAAAAGAGGTTTTCTAAATCTAAGAAAAGACCAGAAGATTGATTACTTGAAAGATAACCTTCAGCTATCGTTTGTTAAAGAACATCTAGCAATAAAGGTAAGATTTTGTATATTATGGCATAATAGATTAAAACTTAGCGTATGAGTCTAAAGGTTGTTTTTATATCGATTGTAGAGATAATAGTAGCAAAAGGTTGGAAAACACCAGAGGACGGATGGACCATGCAAGATGGAACACCATCGCCAGGAAATAATCCGAGAGACCATCGTGGCATGATTCAGGTAAATTATCAATTTACCCTTTCCTACGTCAAATGAATTATGTGCTAATTGCTTATTAGTCATCCAAAAGGTCAAAATTACCCTTTCAAAAGTCATCCGAGATGCTTATCTGCTAACTGCTTTTTTGTTGCTTATATAATTTGATTTGTGGCTTAGATAAGGACTTTTAAACACCCTGTTTGTTTGATGGTCGAATGCAATAACCACTTACATAAGCAAACCCACAAAGATGCTATAAATAGAGCTGTCAATAAGATTCTACAACGTACGACCACGTGGGTTGTGACTCGCTGTCAATATAATGCACCATTTGCTTTTGAACCCTGAAACTTTTTTTTGGATAAAAGTGAACCCTGAAACATTTAGAATGCCAGTATAGGACCTTTATGTGTTCACACGTTTGAGGTTATTGATACACATGGAATGTGATTAAATTACTTTGACTGAATAAGCAATTTTCGCAGAGGATGTATTGGGTTGCTTATTCTTTTCTTTTTGGTTAATCTTATCTTTCTTCTCATTGACAAAAAGACCATATATGAGTGGCTTATCTTTCTTTTTCAAGTAGTGAATGTTATCTTTCTTTTTGACCAAAAAGGCCATATGCTGAGTGGTTTTTGTTTCTCAACATCACTGCAGCAGCTGGAACTAGTTTGTTTCTTCACATAAACTCTTTCAACCATATCAGTTTCATCATAATTTACACCTTATCTATTACTTTTATTCAATGGCATCTTCTTCTAATTCATCTGCACCAAAAATAATGGCTTCTACTTCAACTACATCCATTCAAAAGAGGTTTAAGTATGATGTTTTTTTAAGTTTCAGGGGTGAAGACACCCGTAAAAACATTGTTGATCATCTTTATCATGCTCTCAAGGATAAAGGCATTTACACCTACAAAGACGATGAGAAAATCCAGAAAGGGAAAAGGATCAGTGATGATCTCTTCAAATCCATAGAAGACTCCAAATTTTACATCATTGTTTTTTCCAAAAACTATGCTTCTTCGTCATGGTGTTTGGAAGAGCTTGTCAAGATTATGGAGTGTCACAAGATGACTGGCCACACTACTTACCCAATCTTCTATGACGTGGAACCCACCGAGGTCCGCAAACAAAGTGGGGCTGTTGGTCAAGCTTTTGCTAAACATGCAATGGAAGAGGCTGCTGGGAAATGGAGAGAAGCTTTGAAAGAAGCAGCCGATCTGGCTGGTTGGGAGCTGAAGAACACTTTTGATGGGTAATTATTTCATCATATCTCTACTTGCAATATTCATTGCTTAAGTTTCTTCTTAAATTACTACCGAGTATAGGGTCATCCATGAAAACTGACTATAGTATTATGTTACATAGTATTACCTCGTATATGAGTGTATGTAATAGATTATAAATCTAAAATATTGTTTATGTTGGATTTAGACTATGCTAAACGGAACCTTTTACATACATACAGGCATGAAGGTAAGTTCATCAAAAAAATTGTTGGAGAGATTTCGCTAGAGTTACGTTCCATCAGTTTCGGCTTTGATGAAAAGTTAGTCGGCATGGAGACTCGAGTAAAGGATGTTGTTTCATCTTTAGAAGTTGGTACTGATGAAGTTCGCATGATAGGGATCAAGGGCATGGGAGGGGCTGGGAAGACAACTACGGCGAGAGCTGTTTTTGATACTCTATCTAATGATTTCGAAGCTATAAGCTTTGTTGAGAATGTGAGGGAAGTTTCAAAAGCCTCTATATTTGGTTTGAAGAATTTACAAGAACAAGTCCTTTCAAAAGTGCTAAATGAACGTGTCACTCTAGATAGTGTTACTGATGGGAAAAACATGATGAAAGAGAGGATGCGCGGTATAAAGGTTCTTCTTGTTCTAGATGATGTGGATCACATAGACCAACTTGAGGCGTTAGCAAGTGGGCCTAACTGGTTTAAGTCGGGAAGTAGAGTTATTGTTACAACGAGAGATGAGCAAGTGCTGGTCTCTTACAGAGTGAACATGATTCGTGATATTGCTCTCTTATCAAAACAAGAAGCAATTTGTCTCTTCAGTAGATATGCATTTGGAACAGAGAATCCAGTTCAAGGATACGAAGAGCTATCAGGAAAAGTTGTACGTTATGCTGCTGGTCTTCCCTTAACACTCAAAGTCTTGGGTTCATTTCTTTGTGGTAAAGGTAAGGTTGAATGGGAAGATGCCATAGAAAGACTAAAAAAAATTCCCTTACAGGAGACTCTGGAAAAGCTAGAATTAAGCTATATGAGTCTTGAAGATGAATATAAGGAAATATTTCTAGACATCGCATGCATGTTGAAAAGAATGCCCAAAGCAGATGCAATCACCATTTTGAAAGCTGCGGATTTCATGCTAGAATTGGTTTAAAAGTTCTTGAGCAGAGATCTCTCATAACTGTTGATGAATATGGGTACTTGGGCATGCATGACCATATCAAAGAAATGGGAAAGAACATTGTTCGTCGTGAGCACCCCGATGAGCCTAACAAACATAGCCGATTGTGGATTTACGAGGAAATTGAAGATATATTGGCCAATGACAAGGTAAAGATCAGTTTACTTGTAAGGTGGAGAAAACTAATGCATTTTCATTTGTTCTGACTTCTGACATTGTTTTTGGATTGTAGGGTACTGAAGCAACAAGATGTCTAAAACTTGATATGTGGAGAGGAAATTCGAGAATTCTTCTGAAAGGTCTTGGAAAAATGAAGGAACTTCGATATCTTGAAGTGAACTTTGCATATTTTGATTCTGAAACTGACTGTGAAAGTGATCCGAAATTTGATGATAAGTCCAACAGAATTGCGAGAATTGTTATGAAAAGTCTTGGAAAATTGAAGATACTTGGATGTCTTGAAGTGTTTTTTGCAAATTGTGATTCTCAAAGTGATCTGAAATTTGTTGATATCAGCCAATGCTTCACAAATTCTTTAAAATATCTAAAATTTACGAATTACCCTTTCTTGCATTTACCCAAAACATTTCAAGCAAGCAATCTTGTTGGACTTGAAATGGAGAACAGCAGAATGGTACAACTTTGGGAAGAGGGAGAAAGAAAGGTAGAATAACTGTTGATTGGTTGTTTTGCATAATTCGTAATAAAGCTATTAATTTATTGGTTTGTTAATATGCTAACATTAATCTTTTTGTCTTATTTTTGCTGGCAGGTTCTAAAAAAACTCAAATTCCTTTCTCTCAAAGATTCAAACTTGACAACCTTTGACTTTGGGTTGACTCGGAATATTGAGACGTTATCTCTTGAAAGTTCTGGTAATTTAGAAGAACTTTGCATGCAATTTAGTTGTCAAAAGCTCAAGCATCTCAATATCAGTAGCTCAAAGTTAAGAACCTTTGACCTGGGGTTGACTCCTAATCTCGAAACGTTATCTCTTTCTAGATGTGCTGATTTTGTAGAACTTCACGTGCCTGTTGCATGTCCAAATCTCAAAATCCTTAACCTTAGTAAATCAAGGTTGAGGAGACTTGACCTTGAGCTGATTCCAAATCTTGTGAAGTTAGATCTTGCATATTGTGATCAGTTGGTAGAAATTAAGGCTCCCGTTGGAAGTCTAAGAGAACTTGTCTACTTAAAATTAATTGGTTGTTTGAGGTTTAGGTCGTTTATGTTTCACTGTAGACGTGAGCCCAAGGTTAATCGTTCTTCAGATGCCTTACATCTGAATGGTATGTCCCTAGATTCATGCCCATTGCACCCCAACAGTAATCTCCCAAATTATTGGTTTGATTGTATTTATGAAGAATATCTACCGTCAGTTGGAAATATTGAGAAGCTTATTTCTTTTGGTCTATGTGCTTGCACAGACTTTGAGAAATTTTCAGACATGATTTGTAGTTTACAATGTCTACAAAAACTTACACTCAGTGGTGAATATATTCCAGAGTTTCCCAAAGATCTAGGACAGTTAGAATGTCTAGAAGAGCTCTCGTTGTACTCTGAGATGATAGAACATCTTCCTGATAGCATTTGTATGTTGAAACATCTGAAGTATCTGAGACTTAAGTGTGCTCTTCTTGAGAAGTTGCCTGAGGACATTGGCCAGTTAGAATGTCTAGAGGAGCTCTATTTGTCATCTACAATGATAAAACATCTTCCGGATAGCATTTGTATGTTGAAACATCTGAAGTATCTCAAACTTGTGGATTGTGCTCTTCTAGAGAAGCTACCTGGAGATCTTGGCCGATTAGAATGTTTAGAAGAGCTAAGGGTGATGAGTGAGAAGATTGAATATCTTCCAGATAGCATCTGCATGCTAAAACGTCTCAAGTTGCTCGATGTTCACAGTTCTTGTCTTGGGAAGTTGCCTGAGGACATTGGCCAGTTAGAATCTCTGGAGAGACTAACTTTGTGGGAGACAACGATTAAACATCTTCCTGATAGCATTTGTATGTTGAAACGTCTGAAGTCGCTCGCTCTTGATCGTTCTGCTCTTCTTGAGAAGTTGCCCGAGGACATTGGCCGGTTAGGATGTCTAGAGGAGCTCTGTTTGTCATCTACAAAGATAAAACATCTTCCGGATAGCATTTCTATGTTGAAACATCTGAAGTCGCTCAATCTTGATCGTTGTGCTCTTCTTGAGAAGTTGCCTGAGGACATTGGCCGGTTAGAATGTCTAGAGGAGCTCTATTTGTCATCTACAAAGATAAAACATCTTCCGGATAGCATTTGTATGTTGAAACATCTGAAGGGTCTCATACTTTTTCATTGTGATCTTCTTGAGAAGCTACCAGAGGATCTTGGCCAATTAGAATGTTTAGAGAGGCTACATGTGAGTAGTAAGAAGATTGAATTTCTTCCAGATAGCATCTGTTTGTTAAAACATCTGAATTATCTCAACCTTGAGGGTTGTGCTCTTCTTGAGAAGCTACCAGAGGATCTTGGAAAATCAGAATGTTTAAAAGACCTAGTTATAAAAAACACAGGCATAATAAGGGGTCATCTTCCCGAAAGACTTATCGTTGCGGAGCTTTTTTCACATCTTCCATGGAGAAAAAACTACAACCCCGGTGAGTAAATAACACACTTTCCTTGTTTTCTAAATTCATTTCTCTTATTTTAATATCGAATTTGATATTGGCCAACAAAAATTATTGGAACAAAATAATACTAGCTTTGCAGAAAGAAAAAAGAAAGTAAATTACACGATGGTCCTTATAGCTTATACCAAATTACATTTTTGGTCTCTAAATACCAAAATTTACATAAATGATATCCGTTATAAAACTTGATACACTTTTGGTCCCTTATTGTGTTAAAAGATGTTAAAGTTTTAAAAAGATGGTAGACGGTCCATGGATAAAATGCAACTATTGTACCTGTTTTCATAGATTCTCTATTGTCGATTGCATTTTAATTTCATACTAATGGCACAATTCCATATAAGCTAAAGTAGTTTCTTGGTTTTTAAGGTTGCACTCTGGCATAAACTCAGGATCAAGCAGTGGCGGATCTAGACAGGGTGTTAACGATCCGAGCTGAGTTGAGTATAGGCTTAAACAAGCTAGGCTTGTTTATTAACTAGTCGGTACTCCTCTTTGATGCATTGTTTTCTATTTGCCAGCCCCTGTATGTAGAGGCGCATCTTCAGATGAGGCTCAAAGCCGCTGATTACTTTTTGAAGCTACTTGATATTGGGGGGACGCGATGGAAAACAAATCTGGAAATTGGCCGAACCTCAAATATTGTGAAATAAGAAATGGTCTCAAAGGAGAATGGGAAACACTAACAAGCTCTTAGTTAAGTTTAGTTGGTGAATGGTCTCAATGTGTGTTCAAACTTACTTATTGCTCTCCATAGAAGCTGCCTATCTTCACTTGCATTGTTTGATTGTTTTACTTTTTCTATTTACAACGTATTTAGCTAATTTGTTTTTTGTGACTTTCATTGAATCAATTTATGATAATATGGTAGAAAGTTTAAACTTTTATTCATCTTCTTTGAAATCATGCAGAAACTCTAGTGACAGTATATTTAATGAGCGAAAATCCGCGTCAAATATGTTAATACCATTTCCTCCACTAGTAGTTGAAACCATGGCCGTGGAGATGGTCTCCACGAAGGCCGTGGAGGTGGAGGAGAGGAAAAAATGATAACGAAACCGTGATTAAAACTAAAACTTTATGGTTTCTGAAAAGCAAAAACCGAATATTTATGGATTGGTTTCGGTTTTATGCAAAAACGAGCAAAACCAAACTATGCTCGCCCCTAAATTTTTTGACCTCCAAAAAGTGTGGTGTATTTACAGAAAAACTGCGTAACATGGCAATGATATTATCCTTTTCAAATGTGTTGAAAATAAGTCATCCTTATTGAGCAAAATGAAATACACGTCCTCAAATAGACATTGACATATTACAAAATCACATGGCTAGGAACCATCAGTAAGAACCGCGGTATTGAGAGCAACCATGGTTATTGCGCGGCAATCCTTGTGATATCTGAATTAGATCCATTATAATTGTTCACGTACCTACTAGATGCACATAACACCCTCAGAGAGAAGCAAAAATATATCTGTGCTCATTTACACGCATGACTGAGTGAATAACACTCGAGAACACTATAGTTTCTCTAACTCTACAAAACTAGAAAAAGAACCAACTAATGTTGTTGACACATACAATCAGGTATGGAATAGGTATACATGGATTGTGTCTCCGTTCTTAACCTAACTTGACCTTGTCTACTCTTATGCGCGTTTCGTATAGCCCACTGAAACTCAGGCCATTATCAGGGGCGGAGCCAGAACTTTTTTGTCGAGGGGGCAAAATATGATAATTTTTAGAAACTACACTAAAAACTGGTCCGTTAGGGGGGCAAATTACAAAAATAGCCGAAAATTTTCGAAAATTTACACTACAATTTTTTTCGCCGGGGGGTCACGTGACCCCCCGGACCCCCCTTTATCTCCGCCAGTGCATTCCATAGTTTCGTTTAGAAAGAGCTGCAGAGCACCATATTTGGTCTGATAATCTTCAAGTTTTTGTATGCTCGATAGCTGAAAAACAAGCAACAATGGTTCCTTTTTATAAGTAAGGGTCAAGGATAATTCCAAGTTGTTAAAGCATCATACTTTATTTTTATATCAGCGAAGCAAAAGGTCAGTTTGGACCCGACAGTTTTGTCCAACTCTTTTTGAATTTGAATACACTTCAGACCACATTCAACCCGTTTACTCTATCATTAAACTAGATATTTGACCCGTTAGATTCCTGATCAATAAAAGTCAACCGGACTATATCCTTTTTTATTTAAATGGGTTGAAATATCGGCCTCGAAAGGAAAACATCATATTTATTTATTTTAAAATGAAAAAAAGGATTTTTCAAAATGATCGAAAATTCCTTTTCACATAAGATCAAAAAAAAAAAAAAAAAAAAAAAAAAAAAAAAAAAAAAAAAAAAAAAAGATGAATGAGGTAGCCCCATACATACCATTGCATTGTGTATATTTCCTGGTGAAGCTGAAATGAAGACGTCGGTATGCATACTGACATAATAATCAACAGCCGCTAACAACGACACAAACTTTCTGAATTTATTCCTCAAAGAACGTATGCTTATATAAGCCCAAATAATCTTCATAATGGTTAAATGACGGTCAGAGAGATATCGGAAATTTCAGGACGGTGCTTAGGCGTCGGCCGAAGATATAAACTACTTGCAGAAATCTTGAGGATGGTAAAAGAAGGAGAAAATGCATTCATGAATGCTGGCATCCATTTTTGGCCTTCTTAAAGTAAGTCTTTAGGACCGGTCACTTGGTACGAAAGAATTTATATATGCACTTGGCGTTCTTTGATGGCTAAATGGAACAAATTAAACCCATCAAAATCGTGGAGTACTAGATTATGTCAGGGTATGCTAATATGCACTCCTCAAGTAGTAAGTCCCATATTTTAAGTAGGTTTGTTCACCGCGGGTGAAAAGTAAGTATGTCAGGTAACGGGTCAAAGTGGGTAGTTTCACCCTTTTAACATGTCTGTTTCATTAGCTAAAACCACATGAAGCGAACATGTTAAATGGGTGAAACTACCCACTTTGACCCGTTATCTGACATACTTACTTTTCACCCGCAGTGAACGAATCTGCTTATATGCATATGTTGAAAGGTAAGTGAGGGGGTGTTTGGGATTGATTGATTTGTTTGCTTATGTGCTTAAAAAATATTAGCAGGTACTGATTTACTTATTTTCAAGTGTTTGTTTACTCTAAAATAAGCACGTAACCAGCTCTATCCAAATACTTACTGATGTGGTCACTTGGAAGAATACTTAACACACCTGAACTGGCACCTGTCAAGATTGAGTAAGCTTTCTTAGTCCTAAAGTATGATACTATAAAACTGTAGAATTGCCTGCTTGATATTAAAAATCATACTAGCCTGTCGTCATAAGATGTGTATAAGCTGTGAATAAGCTATGCATTGCTTGCTCCACAGGGTCGCTTGGATTGCTTATCGAAAAGTGTTTATACAGGAGGGTTTTAAAATTGTATTTGCCACAGAATCTGGCAGAGTCAACGGGTATCCACATACGGTGTTAACTTTGACAGTACTACAGGTAACAACAACTAACAAGTTTTAAAAATAAAGATGCCATGGAGTTATCATGTATTCCTTTTAAATATTGTTTGACGTCTACGATTTTTTTACATACTACTAATATAAGACTGATATTTATTAAGAATGCAACTTATCTCAGGTGGAAGCAATGCACAAAGAAATTGGCGGCCTGCGAGACAAGTTAGCTGAAAATGTTAAGCTCCAGGTAAGGATTCATCACAAATACTAATACTAAAGATTAGATGTAACGATATCAATAAAATCTATAATGTTCGCTTATATATTGAAATTAGTTGCCTGCTAATTTTGTAACATTGTACCATTTGTTTTTGGGAATGTCTCTAAGTAAAATTTATATGTACAAGACTACTATATAATGGAAATATTTAATAAAAGTTATCCATGGTGTCTCCCTTTGGTTTACTTTAGGTAGTTCATTTATGAGCCAAAAGTATCAAGATGTTTCTTATAAAAAAGTAACATTAATTCCAATATGGAAAACAATCCATTATGGCCTTATGGGTTCTGTAATTTTTAATCTTACCATAAGTCGAGTATGACGGCATGACAATGATATATGGCACATAATACTGGTTTGTATATAAGGCTTAAATAGTCCACCTTCACCCTACAATACGAAAATATATATTAGAATTTAACTAAGAAATGATAATGAATGCATAAAAATGATCAAATTATTTACATATTCGGAAGAAAATCAATTTCATGATTTATGATCTTCTGCACTCCGAATCCATGGTTGGTAAGCAACACTTTTCTCTACAAACCTTGCCCATGAGTCCTACCTACTATTATCATGCACGGATACGCATCTGCATAATAAAGGTCACTAACAAACTATCGCCTGCCCTTCTGGGTTTGACTCATAATGAGCTAAAGTCCGGCTGGAGACAAATGTTTGACCACGATAAGCTATCCCAATAATGGGGCTTTGGATGTCATGTGGTGGTACAAGTAAGAAACTGGGAGTAGCTATGCATGCACCTAAAATCCACATTCACTGGCCATTAGAGCTATGCATAATACCCGTCGCACTAAAAAGAATGAACGTCTATCCAATTACAGGGATGATAAATTTGGAGCACTTTATAAAACTGGTTGTGTGCGTCTGCTTATTATAGGATGAGATAATATGCCTTCGTAATATGTGTACGTGTTTTCGATTCACTACAAAAAAGCTCAAAATCGAGATAGCTGATTTACCAAGTGCAGTAAGTCGAGTATTGTATACATATTACAGTATGAAACTACTAAAAGTTCAAATCCTTAATTGATACATATACTCAAACCATGCAGTTCAACGAAACAAGACCAAAAAAAAAAAAACCCGATACCAGTAACCTTGTTGATATGCGGAATCATTTGAAGCTGACAATGGGTCTTAGGCCGGATATAGCCAGGTCTAACTGGGTCATTGGGGATATAGCCGGGTCTTGGCCGGATATGACCGGGTTTAACCGGGTCTTGGCCGGATATGACCGGGTCTTGGCCGGGCATGACCGGTTCCTGGCCGGATATGACCGGGTCTTGGCCGGAAATGACCGGGTCTCACCGGGTCTTGGCCGAACACGACCGGGTCTAACCGGTTCTTGGCCGGATATGACCGGGTCGCACCGGGTCTTGGCCGGACATGCCCGGGTCTTGGCCGGATATAACCGGGTCTCACCGGGTCTTGGCCGGACATAACCGGGTCTGACCGGTTCTTGGCCGGATATGACCGGGTCGCACCGGGTCTTGGCCGGACATTCTGGGTCTTGGCCGGATATGACCGGGTCTTGGCCGGACATATCCGGGTCTGACCGGTTCTTGGCCGGATATGACCGGGTCGCACCGGGTCTTGGCCGAACATGCCCGGGTATCACCGGGTCTTGGCAGGATATGACCGGGTCTGACCGGTTCTTGCCCGGATATAGCCGGTTCTTAGACGGATGTAACCGGATTTACACCCAGCTTGTTTGACTTTATATGAAGGTAATAGATCTGAAGTCTTGTTGCTAAACATCAAAAGTCAGACACGTACATAGTACTTCAAAGTCCATCATGGACAAAAACAAGAAAGGACAAATGTATGTTGATTATTTTTAGGAAAAGAATAAATAAATAAATTTGAGAATGTAACAAAGAAGTACGTAATTGCAATATACTATTGATCTTACGTACGTATTGCATGGATATGAGGTTTTTATATAAATAGATGAGTAAACTGCAAAAATGGTCCCTGTGGTTTCCTGAGATTGCAAAAATAGTCACTGTGTTTGGCTAATTGCAAAAATAGTCACTGTGGAGCAAAAGTTTTCATCATTTTGGTCCCTGGTTTTAACTGGCGTTAAATGATTCCGTTAAAAGTTACACATTTAGCCCCTGTGGCCCATGACCATTGCAGCGTCCATCCTTCTTTCGTCCCTTTTACGTTTTCATCCGTTTTTATGCGTTTTCGTCCGTTTTCGCGTGTTTTCGTCTGTTTTTTACAAAAGAAAAAAACAGTAAGAAAACAGACGAAGACATAAGAAACGAACGAAAACGTAAAAAAACTGATGAAATCGTAAAAAAATGGACGAAAACGTAATAAACCGGACTAAAGCGTAAAATAATAGATGAAAACGTAAAAAAACAGACGAAAACGTAAAAAAACAGACGAAAACATAAAAAATAGATGAAAACGTAAAAATACGGAGCAAAACGTAAAGAAACGGGCGAAAACTTAAAAAAAACGGATGAAATCGTAAAAAACGGACGAAAACGTAAAAAAAATAGACGAAAACGTAAAAATACGGACAAAAACGTAATGAAACGGATGAAAACATAAACAACGGACGAAAATGTAAAAAAAACAGACGAAAACGTCAATAAACAGACGAAAAAGTAAAAAAAAAAAACAGAGTAAACCATAAAAAACAGACGAAAACACGCGAAAACGGACGAAAACGCGTAAAAACGGATGAAAACGTAAAAGGGAAAAAAGAAGGATGGACGCTGCAATGGTCATGGGCCACAGAGGCTAAATGTGTAACTTCTAACGGAATCATTTAACGCCAGTTAAAACCAGGGACCAAAATGATGAAAACTTTTGCTCCACAGTGACTATTTTTGCAATTAGCCAAACACAGTGACTATTTTTGCAATCTCAGGAAACCACAGGGACCATTTTTGCAGTTTACTCTAAATAGATGCTCGCTGTTGTCTATGTATGAATATAGAGGTTAAGAAGAAAAAAATCGGGTTGATTGTAATCGGTTTAATGCTTTTATTTTTGGGGACGACAAAGATGGGGATTGAACCTATCTATTGCCGCAGAGGTGAATTAATTAACTGCTTGTTTCTATTATGCCAATTGCTTATTTGCATACATATTTTGAAACTACCAAGTTCAAATCCGTAAATGATACATACATTCAAACCACGCACCACAGTGAAACAAGAAAAAACCCGATACCATTTTAACCTTGTTGATGTGTGGAATCTTTTGTAGCCGATCGACTTAGGTAGAAACACAACACACACAATGATTATTTTAACCTTGAAGGAAAATACAAAGTATATGAATGGACAAATCAATGAACATAGTATTGTAATCTTCACGTTCATTAATGTTGTGCTTATATATACTGTATTATATATATATATATATATAAGTACATATGCTTGTATTTGTGCATATAAATAGATGATCACGTTCATTAATGTTGTGCTTATATATATTATATATACAATTATAGAGCTTAAAAAATAAGAACAATGGCTGGCGGTAATAAGAACATGGGGTTACTTGTGTTCAGTTTGATGCTTTTATTTTTGGGGACGACAACGGTGGTGGTGGAAGGCATAGCATGCTGCAGTGGTAGTGTATATAGTTGTTGTTTGGAAGGGAACGTGCCAACCGCCATGACACCGATGTCTGCCAGCTTTACTGGTAACAAAAAGGTGCTAAGGTCGAAAGGCTTACTTCGTAACCCCATCTATCACCCATCATTGAGCATATATATCGACTCATTTTGAATAAATTACTACTTTATGTTATGTTCCATGCTTTTAAATAACTTGATTCACAATCAAGAGTGTTATAAGTAATTAATACAAAGAAAGTGTGCTATGTCATTAATTATTATAATCCTTACAACCAATAAATCAAATATACTTAATGTAAAGCATAAACACATGCATAAACGAGCCAGCGACGATTAGGAATTTCACGTGCTCAATGGCCGGGGGAAAGTCGTGCCATTGCTTCGGTGAGATTTAAGCCACATTAGTTCTGGTTGGATTTTTTCATTTGCCCGTGCTCCGACAGATGTTGATCATCAAGGAACTAAATCAGCAGCCAAGCTTCAGTTGGAGATTCATGTGAGACCACTTGCATCCCTTTGCTAGAAGATAAGGTATAGGCATATAGCTCAGTGCTTCAGCAAGTAAGTTATTGAGTATGCAATCTGTTAAAGTAGGAAACTCACTGAGACGGTTCGGGCCAAAATTGAGAAAGCACATCTAAACCGTCCAAACTGAATCAACTAAAACACAAGTAAAACCGACCGAGTCACTTACATGAGAAAATGTAAACGTGCATGGAATACTAAAACAAGTATTTTGACTAGGTCATCAGTCACCCACGATAACATTGTGCACATTCAGATACATATCATTAAACAACAGCACATAACAATAAGCATTAAGATGGCACGTTTTCCACTAGATGATTATTCAAGTGCAGGTTCACTGGCCATTTGCTCATACTTTTAGTTTGGTATGTGCGACTAATTAGTTTCCTCTAAATCAGATCACAAACATCTGATGAAAGACAAGTTAGATATACTAACAGTCAAGTATATGTTACAATATTGTTTAACAAAAGCAAAACAGTATCATACAACATTAGTACTCATATCCCATTGCCACCATTAACGTATTTATACAATAACCTTTATAGTATAAAAACTAAGAAAATGTGTGTTTCCATACCAACATCATACTTCAAAAACAGCTCAAGAATTTCAACACATGAAATGAAATATGCTACAAAAAATCCAAAAGTACAAACGTACAGTTGTCACTTGAATCTACGGTTCTTATATGCTTGTGTAATAATCAAAATAACAAAAAACTTAGTGAACAACCATATATTGATTAAGGTCAACATTATTAATACACGATCGCCCAGTGACCAAGTAAACTTTTTATGAAATACTAACAACAATAACTCAAAGAGATCGACAAAACACAAACATCATATACGACTGCATAACTTAAAAGGTCCCAGCTCCACTGCACCCCAAACTCCTATACCTGCATAAAAAAAATTTTTAGAGCAAGAAAATTATAGAGTAAGGCATTTTGCAAAAATTGCTTAAATAAGAAAACATATGAAATATCGTACCTTTCATTATGTAACGTCATTTCCCAATAAATACATATCTTCTTTTGTTTCGCGCTAAGATTATGTGCTCCCCTGCATCAGCAATTGCATTGAACCACTTGACTTTTCTTGTTGATATCATGAAATATCCCATCACCAATCCGACTAATGTTCCACATCCATATCCCAACACCACCACTCCCCACGTAAATCCACTCTCCTCCTCGTCATCATATTCTCCATCATCTTCAACTTGTGAGGAACTTTGATGTTCACGTTTGGGCAATGGAGACCCATAGAGACCTGAATTCCCTCCAAAAGAAGTGCTAAATGTGCTGAACTGTGGTCCTTCTGGAATGCGTCCCACAAGATGGTTTTGCGAGAGATTTAACACTTCAAGGGTGGTGATGCGTGCAAGACTTTGGGGAATCTCTCCTGAGAGTTGGTTCCAAGATAGGTCTAATGATTCAATTTCACAAAGATTTCCAAGAGAATATGGGATTCGACCATTGAGGTTGTTGTGGGATAAGTTGAGCACTTTCAAAGAACTCAGATCTCCAATAATATTTGGTATCTCCTTATCGAAATAATTTTTTGATAGATCAATAATTGTTAGGCTAACAATAAGTTTCGTAATATCTCGATCCACCCCTTTCATCGCAACAACGAAGGAGTAAAATGAGTTAGGAAATACACTCATGATCAAATATTCTGGTTGTGTGCTGTTTTTCACCACATTCTTCATGGAATTGAAATTTTGAAAATATTTTGCAGGGAGTTGCCCTACAAACCCATTATAAGATAAGTCAAGAACTTGAATATTTGGAAACGGGAATTCCACATCAGAAGAGGGCTGAATGTGGCCATGAAATTTGTTTGATTTGAGGACAAGAACCCTCAAATATGGAAGATCACCTAACCATCCAGGGAATGTACCATTCAAATGGTTGTTTCCCAAATCAACTACTTTCAAGGATTGACATCTGGACAAGGAAATCGGCACCTCACCTTCTAATTGATTTCCTTTTAATACAAGCCCCTGTAACTCTTTACAGACATCATATAAACTAGGAATCATTCCTTGAAAGCTATTGTTCCCCATATCTATCAATTGAAGAGATGAGCTGATATTTCCAAAGCAATGTGGAATCGATCCACCAAAGCGATTATTGGATATATCCAAATACCATAGTTTGCTCATGTTGCAAATTGATTGGGGGAATGGCCCCTCAATCAAGTTGGACTGCAGATATAGTTGTCGTAGTCCATACCATTGAAATTGTGGCGAGCCTGTTATGAAGTTATATGAGAGATTCAAATATTGCAACCCATAATTAGTACTTCCTATCTCCCCTGCCCAATGAGGAATTTGGCCATGGATTTCGTTGCTTGAGAGATCTAAGTGATAAAGTTGTTTCATGGCTCGAAATGAATTCGGAAACACCTTTAACTTGCAAGAGGCCAATCCTAAGTAAATAAAACCAGGGTTGACATAATGATTGGCATTCTTTGTGGTAACAGCGAAACTGCTGTATGAGAGATCGAGAGATTCAAGGTTTGTGAGGCTGGATAACAGTGTATCCAACTGGAAATCACCACTAAAATTATTATTTGAAAGTTCTAGAGAAGTGAGGTTGGTGAGTTGTCGAAATGTTTGCATATCAATTTGACCAGCTAACTGATTGTAGCCGAGGTATAACTTTTTTAATGATGGAAGAGCAAATGATTCGAAAGGTACATTTCCACTGAACATGTTATCATATAGACAGAGATATTCTAAAGAGGGGGAATTAAACAGCCAAGATGGCAATGTCCCATTAAGTTTGTTAAACGATAAATCCAGATAAGTAAGGTGCGTTAGGTTGAAGAGGGAGCTGCCGGGATGAATTGTACCTTGTAGCTTTCCGCAAGTGAGATCGAGACCGATGACATCACCGGTGGAGTCGTCGCAACTAACTCCATCCCAGTTACAACAGTCTGTACTTGTGTTCCAGCTCATCATTTTTGGATGATAATCAGAACCATCGTAACAGTACTCATTTGGGTAATTGATGGATGAAAGGTTATGTTTAAAAAGAAGCAAAGCTTCACTCTGATTCTCAGGGCATTTTTTAATCGTATTTAAGGAAGCAGGAGAAGCAAAGAGGGTGAAAAAATAGATAAAGAAAAAGATAGTAATAAACAGTTTTGAATTAATCATTGTGTTTCAAAAGTATATGAAAATGTGTTTGGTCTTGGTTTTATTTATAGACGTAGTATATCAAAATTGATAGGCTCTAAACTTTAAATGTTGTTGTTAGACTTTCAAAGTAAAACACATTTTGGTCTACAAGTCTTTTGTCACTCCTTTCCTTCATCTTTCCTTCATTTGGTGGCCCTTTTAATGTTTTAGGCATTTATATGCAAATGCCATGTAACATAAACTATTGGTTCAGAAACATGAATTGCTCCATAAATCAAATTCACAAGTATATCTGTAACATAAATTTGACTTTATAATTCACAGCCTGTCATGGGTTAGGAACAAGGGACTTAATTAAAGCGAAATAATGCACTACTTTTAAATCAAAAACCAACAAAGATTGAACACCCAATGATCTCTTTCGGTATGATTTCTGTCTTCTATGTGTATTTTTTTAGATTGGCCAAGTGTTCACAGAGCCAAAGCTGTGCAGAACTGCAGCATCCACAAGGCTACTTTCATTATGAAAAACCGGGCTTGAAGTGAAATCTCCTCCAACCAAACATGTAGCAAGCCAAAACGAGACTTTGCAGCGATAAATTTTCCTCAATCAGAAGAAACTCTTCCTATAATAATGAAAGACTCCACAGAGGGTCTTTTTATCTGTCGATAAGTAATACCCAAACATCAAATTCTAACAATTATAGATATTCTATGGATCCTGACAATTATAAAATTAGATTGGCTAAAGACATACCAATGCGTTATTGACTGAATGCAAGCAATCATTAGTCTTAAACATTAAAAAGGATGACACGTGGCAGTTTATCCAGAAGTTGCGTGATTTGAGGAAAATATAGGGAAGCATATATCTGCAAAACAAGAAAAAGGTTCTATTAGTCAATAGAGCCATAACACTTGGGTATTAAGATACAGATGCTCAATTTTCATAACCAAGAGAATGAAACTAGAGCATTTGAAAAAATTACATGTTTACCCCCAACAAAAACATGTATTTGACATCCAGCTTTAATCAATCACCTAATGGGCAGTGTCATTGCAGCCTACGTGCTACATATATTGTTGCTAAGAATAAAACGTCATGTTTACCCCCCAACAACAACATTTAAGAGCCGATTTAGACTAATTAGCTAAAAAAACATATACTTGACTTTAAACCTAGATATAAATTGTTTACTTTTGGCATGAATTAGGCTAATTATGAGAAGACTTGGTTCTTTTTGTTGTTAATGTGGTATCTGTGTGTATCAAAATTTAGTAAAATATGCTGAAAATGTGTACGTAAAAAGTATGTGCCTCGCCTATAGTTTGCGAGTTTTATTGTTTAATTAATTAATTTACCCCCCTTGTACTTTAGAGTTTAGGAATATAAAGTCAGGGTAAATGCATTAGTAGCAAAAGGTCGGAAAATACCAGAGGACGGATGGACCATGCAAGATGGAACACCATCGCCAGGAAATAACCCAAGAGACCATCCTGGCAATCTGTCATGATTCAGGTAAATTATCAATTTACCCTTTCCTACGTTATCTGCTAATTGCTTATTACTCATCCAAAAGGTCAAAATTACCCTTTCAAAAGTCATCTGAGATGCTTATCTACTAACTGCTTCTTTGTTGCATATATAATCTGATTGGTGGCTTAGATAAGGACTATTAAATACCCTGTTTGTTTGATTGGGTTGTGACTTGCTGTCAATATAAATGCACCATTTGCTTTTGAACCCTGAAACATTTAAGTATTTCCACAACCAACTAATTAAGAATGCAAGTATAGGACGTTCACACGTTTTTGAGGTTATTGTTACACTTGGGAACTTAATGTTGTTGACGGTTAGCTTAATTGTTTTTTTGGGTAAAATGTCAAAAGACCCGGATAGCTTAAATGTTTGAGGAAATGGTAGTCGTAAGTCACGGAAAGTCGTCACTTTGATTGGACATTATATACTTTTGGACAAAGCTTACATTTTCTTAGATTAATTGTATTGGAAAAGCATGTACTACATTGACTTACCGGAGCACTTGAAGTGAGTTGTCAAGATTATGACTGGAATTTGTTTTAATATTCTTATTTGTGTGTTCTTAACCAAAACGTTAATCATACTTTGCTTTTTAACGTGTATCAAATACGTACTTACTTTCGGTATGTGAATGGCAGGTTGGTTAGTCAAAGGACCTCCTTACATGAATTAAGTCATAGCAAAAAGGACAAACTTTGAATTGGTCCTACTACCAGGGACTAAATTTGCCAAAGTGTGAAACTTAAAACTATAACAACCTGAATACTTCATTCCCAGGTAACAAAAACCAATACACCTAATTATGATAATACTAGTACTATAAAAGAAATGATAACAATGTTTTAACAGCTATTCAACCAAATTAATCTTAAAACCAAATTCCTTTCTGGGTTTTGTTCAGATCTGTAAATGGTATCTGAATAACCTTTTGATTTCACATTTAAGGTTTGTTTCATGGGTCTTTCAAAATCTTTAGTATTTTGTCTTTTTATGTGTTTTTTATGGTTATTTGATTGAGCTTTTATTTGAATTATATGATTTTAGCTAATTTGTGGAGTGGGTTTGTAGTAATTATAATTTATAAGTATTGATTTTGATGGTTTTGCTATAAACATTTGTGGCCTTTAAGTTGTTGAATTATTGTCGTTTGTTTTGTTGCATACCATGTAGCATCCTCAGATTTGCAAAGCAACACTAGCATTATGCCGTTTATGTTATGCTTTTATATGTTATCTCACTAAGCGTTGTGCTTATGTTGCTTTTTTGTACTTGTTATAGTTGAAGCTAGTGGTAGTTCTACGAAGGGTATGAAGACCGAGAACTAGACCTCGGTTGGATACTTGGGTAATGAGCCTTTTCCCTAAATGCTCTTTTACCATGAAACGCCCTAGGACGTTGTGTTTTGGTTTGTAATTATGTAAACACAGATTTGGTTAATAACTTGATGGTTATGGTTGTGTTTAAAGATCAAAGGGGTGTTTGGCATAGCGCCACTCTAGCTCCAAATCACCCATTTTGATGTTGTACGGGTCTAAATGGATAGTGTACGTTGTGTATAGTTTTCTTATAATATAAAGTATGTTTTGTTTGTGTTTAAAAAAAAATAAAAATAATAATACCTGGGCATTTTGATTAGTTTCATATAATCAAATTAAAACTTACACATGAGTCTAAAGATTGTTTTTATATCAATTGTAGAGAGAATATGAGGAATATAAAGTCAGGGTAAATGCATTATTAGCAAAAGGTTGGAAAAAACTAGGAAATAACCCGAGAGACCATCCTGGCATGATACAGGTAAATTATCAATTTACCCTTTCCTACGTCAAATGAATTATCTGCTAATTGCTTATTAGTCATCCAAAAGGTCAAAATTAGCCTTTCAAAAGTCATCCGAAATTCTTATCTGCTAACTGCTTTTTAGTTGCTTATATAATCTGATTGGTGGCTTAGTCGCTTAGATAAGGACTTTTAAACACCCAATTTGTGTGATGGTCAGAATGCAATAACCCTTTTTGCATAAGCAAACCCACCAAGATGCTATAAATAGAGCTGTCAATAAGCTTTCTCATTGGGTTTTGACTTGCTGTCAATATAAATGCACCATTTGTTTTTGAACCCTGAAACATTTTTTTTTTTATAAAAGTGAACCCTGAAATATTTAAATATTTCCACAACCAACTAATTTAGAATGACCAGTATAGGATCTTTATGTGTTCACACTTTTTGATTAAATTACTTTGACTGAATAAGCAATTTCCAGGAGGATGTATTGGGTTGCTTATTCTTTCTTTCTTTCTTTCTTTTTTTTTTAATCATATATTTCTTTATCATTGACCAAAAGACCATATATGAGTGGCTTATCTTTCATTTTCATCGACCAAAAAGACGCTTTTGTTTGTCAACATCACTGCAGCAGCCGGCCGGAACTAGTTTGTTTCTTCTCATAAACTCTTTCAACCATATCAGTTTCATCATAATTTACACCTTATCTATTACTTTCATTACATTCAATGGCATCTTCTTCTAACTCATCTGCACCAAAAATAATGGCTTCTACTTCAACTACATCCATTCAAAAGAGGTTTAAGTATGATGTTTTTTTAAGTTTCAGGGGTGAAGACACTCGCAAGAGTTTTGTTGGCCATCTTTATGAAGCTCTTAAGCAAAAAGGCATTCAAACATACAAGGATGATGAAAAAATCAAGAAAGGGGAAAGGATCAATGATCAGCTGCTCAAATCCATTGAAGAGTCAAGATTTTTCATCATTGTTTTCTCAAAGGCATATGCATCTTCATCTTGGTGTCTAGATGAGCTTGTCAAGATTATCGAGTGTCAGAAGATGACCGAGCATACTGCTTTCCCACTCTTCTATGATGTGGAGCCCACTGAAGTCCGCAAACAAAGTGGGCCAGTAAAAGAAGCCTTTGCCGTACATGAAAAGAAGGAGGCTGCTGGGAAATGGAGAGACGCCATGAAAGAATTAGCCGATCTGGCCGGGTGGGAGTTGAAGGCCACAGCTAACGGGTAATACAATTTTCTTCACCATATCTCTGTAATATTCTTTCTAATCTACTACATTAATATAAATGTTGATCCTTTTGTGTTAATGTGTTATGAATCCTAATTGTTTATGTGGGCTTTGAACAAGCTAGCTAATAATATAATCTTTAATGATACAGTGATGAATCTAAATTGATCCAAATGATTGTTGATGCTATTTTCATAAAGAAATGTTCCACTCTTTCAAACATTGATGGAAAGTTAGTGGGCATGGAGACCCGAATCAGTGATGTTCTTTCATCTTTAGAGATTGGTACTGAAGATGTTCGCATGATCGGAATTAGGGGGATGGGAGGTGGGGGGAAGACAACTTTAGCCAGAGCTGTTTATGATCAAATTTCTAATCATTTCGAAGGAAAAAGCTTTGTTGAAAATGTAAGGGAAGTTTCAAACTCTTCTTTGTCCGGTTTAAAAGAGCTTCAAAAACGGATACTAGAAGATGTGTTAGTTAAAAAAGACATCACTTTTAGTAGTGTTCATGACGGGAAAAACATGTTGAAAGCCACGATGTGTTGTAGAAAGATACTTGTTGTTTTAGATGATGTTGATTGTATAGAACAGCTTGAGGCGTTAGCAGGCGAGCCTGATGACTGGTTTAAATCAGGAAGCAGAATTATCATTACCACAAGAGATGAGCAAGTGCTACGAGCCCACCGAGTGAAATTCGTTCATGACGTCAATCTGTTATCGTCTACGGAAGCGATTTGCCTCTTCAGTAGGTATGCATTTCAAAAAGAGCTTCCAATACGAGGATATGAAGAGCTATCAGGGGAAGTTGTACAATATGCTGATGGTCTTCCCTTAACGATCAAAGTTTTGGGTTCGTTTCTTTGTGGTAGAGATAAGCGTGAATGGGAAGATGCCATAGATAGATTGAAAAGAATTCCCTTAAAGGAGACTCAGGAAAAGCTAGAGCTAAGCTATGACAGTCTCGAGGATGATTATAAGGAAATATTTCTAGACATTGCATGCATATTGAAAAGAAAGCTCAAAGCATATGCAATCACCATTCTTGAAAGCTGTGGATTTCATGCTATAATTGGTTTAAAAGTTCTTGAGCAGAGATCTCTCATAACTGTCGATAAATATGGGCGCTTGGACATGCATGACCATATAGAAGAAATGGGAAAGAACATTGTTCGTCGTTCGCACCCCCGTGAGCCTAACAAACATAGCCGATTATGGATTGATGAGGAGATTGAAGATATATTGGCTAAGGACGAGGTAAAGATCAGTTTACTTGTAAGGTGGAGAAAACTAATACATTTTCATTTGTTCTGACTTCTGACATTGTTTTTGGATTGCAGGGTACTAAAGCAACAAGATGTCTAAAACTTGATATGTGGAGAGGAAATTCGAGAATTGTTATGAATGGTCTTGGAAAAATGAAGGAACTTCGATATCTTGAAATGACGTTTGCATATTTTGATTCTAAAAGTGATCCGAAATTTGATGATAAGTCCAACAGAATTGCGAGAATTGTTATGAAAGGTGTTGGAAAAATGAAGATACTTGGATGTCAGCCAAAACATTTCAGCCAGTGCTTCACAAATTCTTTGAAATATCTAAAATGTACGAATTACCCTTTCTTGTATTTACCCAAAACATTTCAAGCAAACAATCTTGTTGGACTTGATATGGATAATAGCAGGATGGTACAACTTTGGAAAGAGGGAGAAAAAAAGGTAAAATAATTGTTGATTGGTTGTTTTGCATAATTCATAATAATGCTATTAATTTATTGGTTTGTTAATACGCTAATATTAATCTTTTTGTCTTAATTTTGCTGGCAGGTTCTAAAAAAACTCAAATTCCTTTCTCTCTCTAAGTCAAACTTGACTACCTTTGACTTTGGGTTGACTCCGAATCTCGAAATGTTATCTCTTAAAGGATGTGCTCAATTTGAAGAACTTCACGTGCCTGTTGCATGTCCAAATCTCAAAATCCTCAACCTTCATGGATCAAGGCTGAGGAGACTTGACCTTGAGCTGTTTCCAAATCTTGAGAAGTTAGAACTTGCATTTTGTAAAGAGTTGGTAGAAATTAAGGCTCCCGTTGGATGTCTAAATAAACTTGTCAACTTAGAGTTACAAGGTTGTTTGAGGTTTAGAGATTTTAAGTTTTACGGTAGATATGAGCCCGAGGTTAATTGTTCTTCAGATACTTTATATCTGGATGGTGAGTCCCTAGATTCATGCCCATTGCACCCCAACAGTAATCTCCCAAAGTTTGGGTTTTATTGTATTTATCAAGAATATCTACCGTCATCAGCTGGAAATATTGAGAAGCTTATTTCTTTTGGTCTATGTGCTTGCACAGACTTTGAGAAATTTTCAGACATGATTTGTAGTTTACAATGTCTACAAGAACTTGCACTCAGAGTCAAAAGTATTCCAGAGTTTCCCAAAGATCTTGGCCAGTTAGAACGTCTAGAAGAGCTCTCGTTGTACTCTGAGAAGATAGAACATCTTCCAGATAGCATTTGTATGTTAAAACATCTGAAGACGCTTGATCTTGATGGTTGTGCTCTTCTTGAGAAGTTGCCTGAGGACATTGGCCGGTTAGAAAGTCTAGAGGAGCTAGCTGTGAGTAGTAAGAAAATTGAATTTCTTCCAGATAGCATCTGCATGCTACAACGTCTGAAGTCGCTCAAAGTTGCATGGTGTTGTCGTCTTGGGAAGTTGCCTGAGGACATTGGCCAATTAGAATCTCTGGAGGGACTAACTTTGAGGGATACAATGATTAAACATCTTCCTGATAGCATTGGTATGTTGAAACGTCTGAAGTCACTCGATCTCGAGGGTTGTGCTCTTCTTGAGAAGTTGCCTGAGGACATTGGTCGGTTAGAATGTCTAGAGGAGCTCTGTTTGTCATCTACAAAGATAAAACATCTTCCGGATAGCATTTGTATGTTGAAACATCTGAAGTATCTCAACCTTGAGGATTGTGATCTTCTTGAGAAGTTACCAGAGGATCTTGGCCAATTAGAATGTTTAGAAAGGCTAAAGGTGAGTAGTAAGAATATTGAGTTTCTTCCAGATAGCATCTGCATGCTAAAACGTCTGAAGACGCTCGATGTTAGTGACTGTTCTTGTCTTGGGAAGTTGCCTGAGGACATTGGCCAGTTAGAATCTCTGGAGAGGCTAGATTTGTCGCCCACAAGTATTAAACATCTTCCAGATAGCATTTGTATGTTAAAACATCTGAATTATCTCGACCTTGAGGATTGTGCTCTTCTTGAGGAGGATCTTGGAAAATTAGAATGTTTAAAAGAGCTAATTATAAA
The DNA here is from genome assembly GCA_014162995.1 of Artemisia annua. Taxonomy (NCBI): domain Eukaryota; kingdom Viridiplantae; phylum Streptophyta; class Magnoliopsida; order Asterales; family Asteraceae; genus Artemisia; species Artemisia annua. The sequence goes on from LBNU01022656.1 coordinate 167,853, forward strand.
AAACAGAGGCATAAGTCATCTTCCCCAAAGATTATTGGAACAAACTAATATTCGGAGCTTCTTCACTGTTATGAATTTCTTTAATTTGGAATTTCTTTAATTTGGAGACAGAGACCCGTCACCTTCGGTGAGTAAATAACACTTTCCTTATTCATTTCTCTTATTTTAATATCGAATTTGATATTGGCCAACAAAAATTATTGGAACAAACTAATACTAGTAGTTTTGTAGAAAGAAAAAAGAAAGTAAATTACACGATGGTCCTTATAGTTTATACCAAATTACATTTTTGGTCTCTAAATACCAAAATTTACATAAATGGTATCCAGTATAAAACTTGTTACACTTATGGTCCCTTATTGTGTTAAAGATGTTAAAGTTTCAAAAAGATGGTAGACGGTCCATGGATAAAAGGCAACTATTGTACCTGTTTTCAAAGATTCTCTATTGTCGATTGCATTTTAATTTCATACTAATGGCGCAATTCCATATAAGCTAAAGTAGTTTCTTGGTTTTTAAGGTGGCGCTGGGGAATCTAACTCGGGATCAAGCATTGGCGGATCTAGACAGGGTGTTAACGATCCGAGCTGAGTTGAGTATAGGCCTAAACGAGCTAGGCTCGTTTATTAACTCGGTAGTCGGCATTGTTTTCTATTTGCCAGCCCCAGTACGTGGAGGCACAAATCTGGAAATTGGCCGGACCTTAAATATTGTGAAATAAGAAATGGTCTCGAAGGAGAATGGGAAACACTAACAAGCTCCTTGTTAAGTTTAGTTGGTGAATGGTCACAATGTGTGTTCAAACTTACTTATTGCTCTCCATAGAAGCTGCCTATCTTCACTTGCATTGTTTGATCGTTTTACTATTTCTATTTACAACGTATTTAGCTAATTTGTTTTTTTGTACTTTCGTTGAACCAATTTATGATAATATGGTAAACTAATTATGTGTGAAATGATCTGCATGCGCTTTACTACTGTTTTTTTATCTCACCACCAATGACAATATATTTAATGAGCGAAAATCCTCTTCAAATATATCAATACCATTTCATCCACTAGTGGTTGAAACCACGGCCGTGGAGACAGTCTCCACCAAGGCCGTGGAGGTGGAGGAGAGGGAAAAAATTATAACCAAACCGTGATTAAAACTGAAACTTCATGGTTTCTGAAAAACAAAAACCGAATAATTATGGATTGGTTTCGCTTTTTTGCAAAAACGAGCAAAATCAAACCATGCTCGCCCCTAAATGTATTGACCCGCAAAAAGTGTGGTGTATTTACGGAAAAGTTCCTTAATATGGGAATGATATTATCCTTTTCAAACGTGTTGAAAATAAGTCATCCTTATTGAGCAAAATGAAATACATACAAACAGACATTGACATATTATAAAATCACATGGCTTGGAACCATCGGTAAACCGTGGCATTGATAGCAACCCTGGTTATCGCGCGGCAATCCTTGTGATATCTGAATCAGATCCCATATAATTGTTCACGTACCGACTACATGTTGCATCATTCACCTACCGACCTACGACCCTATAAAAAAAGATCGGTTCATCTATTTGGTACAACTTGTGCATGCACATAACTCCCTCAGAGAGAAGCAAAAATATATATATCTGTGCTCATTTACACGCATGACTGAGGGAATAACAGTTTAGAACACTATAGGTTCTCTAACTCTACAAAACTGGAAAAAGAACCAACTAATGTTGTTGACACATACAATCTGGTATGGGATAGGTATATATGGATTGTGTCTCCTTTCTTAACCTAACTTGACGTTGTCTATTCTTATGCGCGTTTTGTATAGCCGCCTGAAACTCTCAGGCCATTCCATAGCTTCGTTAAGAAAGAGCTGGCTCGAGAGCACCATATTTGGTCTGATAGTCTTCAAGTTTTTGTATGCTCGATACCCTATATCTGAAAAACAAGCAACAATGATTCCTTTAATAAGTAAGGGTCATGGATAATTCCAAGTTGTTAAAGCATGCCTCATACTTTATTTTTATATCAGCGACTATGTTACATTGACACGGGTACGGGTATCCGATATTGGTACGGATCCGAGTGTCGGATACGTCATCCAAAAAAATTTAAGACACGGGGACACCGTCCTAACTTTGGACTCGGGTACGGATACGACAATAATTTTTGTTGAAAAAAATATACATATAGCATTTAATATCTTACATACAAAAAAGATATACAGATTTATGCACAACTGTACAAGCAAAGACAAAAGCCAATTTAAAAATATATACTCCTTGTGAGTTGTGACCCACTAACAATATATAATATATTTTTTTCCCTTCTCTCTCCAAAAACGCTTCTTCTTCTTCCCCTAGAAGTTCACATCTCACTCGATTCCTCAAAACCTTCATGTCTCCTTAATTATTTCCATCCCAACATAACATGAAATTAAAAACTTGATGAAGTTGCTCACAGATCCGATTGACATGGCCTGAAATTAAAAACTTGATGAAGCTGCTCACAGATCCGATCGACATGGCCTGAAAAAAGATGAAGTTGCCGTACCCAAGTGCAAAGTGGCGTGTCCGGACCGGATTTCATACCCGGATCCGTGTCGCGTCGTACCGACCCTGGTATGACGGCCAATCAGCCGTGTCCGGGTAACATAGATCAGCGAAGCAAAATGTCGGTTTGGACCCCCCAACACAGTTTCGTCCAACTCTTTTTGAATTTGAATACACTTCAGACCACATTCAACCTGTTTACTTTATCATTAAACTAGATATTTGACCCGTTAGATTCCTTATCAATAAAAGTCAACCGGACAGACTTTATCCTTTTTATTTAAATGGGTTGAAATATCGGCCTCTAAGATTTTTCAAAACGATCTAAAATTCCTTTTCACATAAGATGAATTAGGTAGGTAACCCATACATACCATTGCATTGTGCATATTTCCTGGTGAAGCAGAAATGAAGACGTCGGTACTGACATAATAATCAACAGCCGCTAACAACGGCACAAACTTTCTGAATTTATTCCTCAAAGAAATTGTGCTTATATAAGCCCAAATAATCTTCATAATGGTGAAATGACGGACAGAGAGACATCGGAAATTTCAAGACGGTGCTTGGGCGTCGGCCGAAGATGTAAACTACTTGCAGAAATCTCTAGGATGGAAAAAGAAGGAGAAAATGCATTCATGAATGCTGGCATCCATTTTTGGCCTTCTTCAAGTAAGTCTTTAGGACCGGTCACTTGGTACGAAAGAATGTATACATGCACTTGGCATTCTTTGATAGCTAAATGGAACAAATTAAACCCATCAAAATCGTGTAGTACTAGATTATGTCAGGGTATGCTAATATGCACTCCTCAATCAGGTCGTACGACTCATATTTTAAGCAGGTTCGTTCACTGAGGGTGAAAAGTAAGTATGTCAGGTAACGGGTCAAAGTGGGTAGTTTCACCCATTTAATATGTCTGTTTCATTAGCTGAAAACACATGAAGCGAACATGTTAAATGGGTGACACTACCCAATTTGACCCGTTACCTGACATACTTACTTTTCACCCGCAGTGAATGAACCTGCTTATATGCATATGTCTAAAGGTAAGTGAGGGGGTGTTTGGGATTGATTGATTTGTTTGCTTATGTGCTTAAAAAATATCAGCAGGTACTGATTTGCTTATTTTCAAGTGTTTGTTTACTCTAAAATAAGCACGTAACCAGCTCTATCCAAACACTTAATGATGTGGTCACTTGGAAGAATGCTTAACACACCTGAACTGGCGCCTGTCAAGATTAAGCTTTTTTAGTCCTAAAGTATGATACTATAAAATTGTAGAATTGTCTGCTTCATATTAAAAATCATAATAGCCTGTCGTCATAAGATGTGTATAAGCTGTGAATAAGCTATGTATTGCTTGCTCCACAGGGTCGTTTGGATTGCTTATCGAAAAATGTTTATACAGGAGGGTTTTAAAATTGTATTTGCCACAGAATCTGGCAGAGTCAACGGGTATCCACATACGGTGTTAACTTTGACAGTACTACAGGTAACAACAACTAACAAGTTTTAAAAATAAAGATGCCATGGAGTTATCATGTATTCCTTTTAAATATTGTTTGACGTCTACGATTTTTTTACATACTATTAATATAAGACTGATATTTATTAAGAATGCAACTTATCTCAGGTGGAAGCAATGTACAAAGAAATTGGCAGCCTGCGAGACAAGTTAATTGAAAATGTTAAGCTCCAGGTAAAGATTAGATGTAACGATATCAATAAAATCTATAATGTTCGCTTATATATTGAAATTAATTGCCTGCTAATTTTGTAACATTGTACCATTTGTTTTTGGGAATGTCTCAAGTAAAATTTATAAGTGCAAGACTACTATATAATGGAAATGTTTAATAAAAGTTATCCATGGTGTCTCCCTTTGGTTTACTTTAGGTAGTTCACTTATGAGCCAAAAGTATCAAGATTTTCTTATAAAAAAAGTAACATTAATTCCAATATGGAAAACAATCCATTATGGGTTCTGTAATTTTTAATCTTACCATAAGTCGAGTATGATGACATGACAATGATGTAAGCTGCGGCTCTCTTGATCGAGTACCAAAAAGGACGCGCTACAAGATGCTTTATACGGCACATAATACTGGTTTGTGTATATAAGGCTTAAATAGTTCACCTTCACCCTACAATACGAAAATATATATTAGAATTTAACGAAGAAATGATAATGAATGAATAAAAATGATCAAATTATTTACATATTCGGAAGAAAATCAATTTCATGATTTATGATCTTCTGCACTCCGAATCCATGGTTGGTAAGCAACACTTTTCTCTACAAACCTTGCCCATGAGTCCTACCTACTATTATCATGCACGGATAAGCATCTGCATAATAAAGGTCGCCAACAAACACTATTGCCTGCCCTTTTGGGTTTGACTCATAATGAGCTAAAGTCCGGCTGGAGACAAATGTTTGACCACAATAAGCTATCCCAATAATGGGGCTTTGGATGTCATGTGGTGGTACAAGTAAGAAACTGGGAGTAGCTATGCATGCACCTAAAATCCACATTCACTGGCCATTAGAGCTATGCATAATACCCGTCGCACTAAAAAGAATGAACGTCTATCCAATTACAGGGATGATAAATTTGGAGCACTTTATAAAACTGGTTGTGTGCGTCTGCTTATTATAGGATGAGATAATATGCCTTCGTAATATGTGTACGTGTTTTCGATTCACTACAAAAAAGCTCAAAATCGAGATAGCTGATTTACCAAGTGCAGTAAGTCGAGTATTGTATACATATTACAGTATGAAACTACTAAAAGTTCAAATCCTTAATTGATACATATACTCAAACCATGCAGTTCAACGAAACAAGAC